>RXPK01000013.1:841972-879160 GCA_004143645.1 Protaetia brevitarsis | reverse complement strand
AGACTATATGATATGATCTGCTTTAAAAACGTCCTTCGTTATTCCCAGATACCTACATTCATTGTATATAATTTTTTATTAACAAACTTCTACAGCTTTATTTGGTTTTTACTGGAATTCACTAACATAGTAACACACCATTAAGTTTACCGAACACGTTTTTAGTGGTCAAGAGTAAGTAATATAGAAGTTTTATGTCTCGTGTTAGTATTAGTCAGAAAGAGATAGTGCTAAGCGGGGGCTCTAAACTACTCAGATCATTGTAGTGGTTGGCTACATTTATAAACGAAATAATTTCAAATTCTAATTTAAATTTATTATTTAATTTTATTGCTTTGAAACAGCTGTAAATTAAAATAATAAAAAATGCACTCACAATGTTTCAAAAATTAAAAGAGAATAGCCAAATGTTAAATCGCAGTGCTTAATATTATCCAATAATTATTCAATTAAAATAAAAAAAAGTATATACAATGGAAAATAACATCACATTTATCAATGAATACTTTATTTACAATTTTAACATGCTATTACACAATCGCATTAACATTTTCGAACTTTGAATAATATTGGTATAATAACTATTATGATAATACCCTCCGGTAATTTTTTTGTCATAGAAGCAACCAAATTTTCGTAATAATTAGTGTCTCGAAATTTCTCCCAAATAGTGTGCACATGTTGAATGAGGTGTGCCACATTTCTTTGTCGAATACCATGTTGCTCACAATCCTCTCACTGTATGATGCCGCTCACTATAGATGCCCACATATTTTCTATGGGATTAAGGTTGGAGGATTTTGAAGGCCACTCCAACAACCTAATATTACTATCAATGAACCACCTGTTTACAATTCCAGCAGTATGTACCGGGCTGTTGCCCTGTACAAAGGTAATTACTTCCACCTCATTTCTGGATATATGGCCCTTACAGAAGGCTTCAACACATCTTCTAATACCTTGATGTCGCGCTCTGACGTGAAGCGAGGTGGTGTTTTTATTATAGCAATTACGAGCATTATGCTCCAGGACTTCCATCGCACATTCAGCCCCAATAACTGGTTGTTATTCTTCCTACAGTGAACTGTTGTCTTATGTTTTCTACATTACATCTAGTATTTTTTGTCTCCATAAGATAACAGGAGCATCTTCGGAGGAAGAAAACATCTTTTCATCAGAAAAGATTACATTCTGCTAATTCTTGGTTAAATTTTGCTGGCAAAAAAGAAGTCTGGTGGCAGCGTGTTCAGGTGTGAGTGCCGCTTTCTGTGTAGGCTTTCTGCCATGGTAAGCCTCATGTAATCTTCGGCTGATGATGGTTAGGGAGCAATGTAAACTAAGTTGTTCCCTAATTTTGACGGAAATCGTAAATGGGTTTTCGGAAACTATATTTAACATTTCAGCGTCCTCTTAGAGGTTAGTGGCACCTTTACGGCCCTCTCTAATTGCTTCTAAAGTTTCCTTCTTCTCGTGCTCGTTTAATCCATCATTGTACTTGCTATTAATAAATACGTTACGTTCTGTGATACCTAATGATTTTGTGCTGAAAGAAAACTAGCTTTGTTAGGTCTTACATTAAGAGTGAATAGAATGTAATAAATCAAAAGGGACTATTGGTCTAAGTTAAGAGTTTTAAAAGTAAGTAATAAGTTGACAAAATTAAATAAATAAATTTTTTGTAGTATATTGTTTTTCAATTTTCGGTAAATGCGTGATGTACAGACATGTGTATGTGAAAAGTAAACAAACATGCACCCACTTATCCTAACGAGTAACCATAAATTGTTTTCACGGTGCCTTGTGTTAGACGAGCATATCTGGAGTATTTGAATGCCCCTTAAAGGAGATATACTACTCTGGGTGATTCTGGTATATGCATATTGCCCTATGACATTTCTAAAAATTTCGACTGTACGTGACAGTTTGTAATAACTATAGTCATGAAATATTTGGTATATACCCAAACAAAAATCTTAAATATTAAATATATATTATATGTATTTGAATATACCGCCAGATTAGTTATAGTTCGGTGTGCTGAAGTTGGTAGCGCGCAACCTTGTTGACAAAATAAAGCATTAAGTTTCCACTCTCAGCTTGTATCCGTTCGGAATTGGCCGCTACCGAATTGACATTAACTGATATGTTAAGATTGTTACTATATTATATGGTTAAGGTTTTAAATATAACATAACTTTGCGTTAACATCAACATTCTGAACAAAATTACATAATTCTATACGTTTTAAACTTAACATCACCATTACGTACACTTCTCACAGGAAAAATCGGGACACCAGCAATCGTAAATTTTAAAATTTCTTGGGTGTAAATGCAGCTTTCAGAGGATATATGTACTTATCAAAGCCATAAATCACTTTTTTGTGTGTATTATTTAAACAGAAATATAAATATATACAGAGAAAAAGGTTTATACATTAAATAAACACATTGGAATTTCAGTGGCGGTGTTTCCTTAGAAATACCGAATACGGAAATATTAATGCAAAAAAAAAATACATGACAACTAAAACGCCTCTTGAGTAGACGGCACCATTTAGAAATACACACGTATGTATTTAACTTCCTTGATGTTATGTAGAGATAATTCTTTTTTTAAGAAAACATATGGCGATGGGATTTTAAAATCATATTACCTATTACTATGATATTAGTTGCTTAATTTGATTTATGGCCGCAAGTAATACTTTAACAATATGTCAATCAGCCTCCTAAGTTTTTGAACAATGTGATTTTCACATTGATTAATTACACTATTATTGATGTATTAATTATTGTTCTGTTTAGTATTCTTAAATATTGTATTACTACAAAATATTTTTCTATGTATTAAAAATTTACCAAAAACAGTTTAAGATTATTTACAAAATTTTTAAAGCAATTAATTTCACAAAGATTATTTATTTTATTAACCCTCCGTTTATTGTATTTTCAAGAAATATATCTTAACTATCGCCTGTGTAATCCAATGTCCTTCTATTTTATTGAAATATAGCTAACACTTTAGGTCTCTAACACAGCTTCGGGCAGTAACAACGAAAAAGTATTAAATGTATCAAATTCAATAATAAATATTTTAGCACTAACTGAGTTTGACGAACAATATGCTTTCTTACAATGTTTGTTATGTATTATAAATCCAATAATATTTAAATAATTGTTTAATAAACCTGTGCTACATAAAGACATATTTCAAGAAAAATAGATCAACGACGGCAGATTACACAGGCGATAGCTAAGATAAATTTTCTGAAAATACAATAAACGGAGGGTTAATAAAATAAATAATTTCTTTGCGAACTTAATTGCTTTATTTAAGAATTTTATAAATAATCTTAAACCTGGTTTTGGTAACTTTTTATAGATAGAAGAAAACTTTATAGTAATACAATATTTAAGAATATTAAACAACAATAGTAAATAATACATCAATAATAGTGTCAATAGTAGTCAATAAATCTCTGAAAATCACATTATCCCAAAACTGAGGAGGCTGACTGACATATTATCTATTGCTAAACTAATACTCGCGAACATAAATCCAAGTAAGTAACTAATATCAACGCAGCACTAACGAGTAACATAATTTTAAATAATAAAATCCCATCACCACATGTTTTCTTAAAAAAGAATTATCTCTACATAACATCAAACAAGTTAAATACATATATATTTCTAAATGAAGCCGTCTATTCAAGAGTTCTTTTTGTTGTTATGTATTTTTTGTTTCATTGGTATTCTTAAAGGAAACGCCGCCACCGAAACTCGGATTTGTTTATTCTATATATAAACCTTTTTCTCTCTATATATTTATTTTTCTATTTAAATTTCTAGTCGCTACCTTTGATCGCAGTAATATACATAATTAAGCGATTTATGGCTATGATAAGTGAATACGTCCTCCGAAAGTTGCATTTACACTCAAGAAATTTTAAAATTCTGAATTGCTGGTGTCCCGATTTTTCCTGTGAGAAGTGTACATCACCATTTGTGAATTAAGACATTAAGGGTGGATTAACATGCATCCGATTTCCGACGTCTAATTTTTTGAAATCGGGTTTCTGGTTATAGGTGCTCCAAATAAATTCCAATTTTTTACACTAATAGCAAACAATTAATATCATCGGGCGTCGGGAATTGTATGTATGTTAATTCACCCCAACTTGTGAAATCTTTTCTAACTATATACTTCACACGTAATATTGTACTCTCCTTTTAAGAAACATGATAACTAATTAGTAGACAAAAAAGCAAAGTAATTAATTACAAATCTTTTTTCCTTTAACTACATATTAAGCTTTTTCATTACATACAACATATGGAAAATTCTAGTATAGATATAAAATAATTGCGTTGCTCATTATTATATTATAAATTGTAACTGATCCCACATTCCGGTATGTAGCCGTAGACGTAGAATTGGTGCTGCTGATATTAGCTTTAAATATACTTAACCAGTCGCGGAATTGGGCAACATCGTAGGCTATGAAAGGTCTGGTTTTTCCACACGCTGTATCGCCATCTATCCCAACGCCAACTAAATATTTGTCATCACACACAATAACAAATCCATATTCTCTGACACACATATCTCGTTTGTATTTTGCGCACATCATATTATATTCTAGTATATTGACTGATTCTTTACTTTCGAATTCTTCTCTACAATCTTCGTAATCCAGATCTTCTACTTGTAATGTTTCGATCTCAAAATCGCTTGTTACACTGTGCCAAAAGCATTTCTTATATACCTTGCGAGGTTTTGAAAGTAAAAGCTGCCTAGGCATGACAGTTAGGAAATCCTCATAAAGCATCATCAGTGCCAAGTTATAAAGCCTTTTATTTTGGTGGTAGCGGGGATGAAATAATATTTCCCGAACACTCATCGCTGTGCCGGCGGCACGCCGACGGTCCTCTTCATCCAACGGGTACACACGGATTTTCGGCAGACTAATAGTTATAAAAGGAGCAGCAACAGTTATGAGATGATATCCTCTAATTACAATAGTATACGCTCCCACACTCACTGGTTCGTTGTTTACATGGATATCAAGTAGGAAATACTGTGGTCCGATGAGAATAGTCGTTTCAACTAAAGATACATAAATGCAGCTGAATAAAGCCAGCACCAGAACCGCACTCTTCATTTTTCGATACATATATGTATTTTGTTGAAAACTGACGTTATTGACAGTTTTCTTTTTTCTTGGCAATTTTAGGTAATTTGATAATATGCGACTGTATATTACAAAATATTGGTCAATGACTCAAATTTATATGTTTAACAGATAGCTATAGCACAGGGCCACATACGAATTCCGTATCCTTTTACGAAAATTTTGAATTAAGTATCCAAAGTGGGTTCGGCAATTTATCCACGTCAGAAATTATTAATTTAACTTTGACATCCTAAACGATAGCAAAACAAATCGATGTTTGTTATTTAATATGCTTTATTCGTAATTTATGTACCATCTGCAGCATAAAAACTGGTACACTTAGTTTTAGGTTGATTTTTCTTGTGCATCTTATAGGAAAAAATTGTTTTTATCCTTCGTAGTTTTAGGTTGATTGATTTGGCTTGTAGCATGACAAAATTAAATTTAAATGTCATTTTCTGTCATATATGGTCAAGTTAATACGCCACAATTAAACAACAACAAAAAAGCTAACCAATTTCCATGTTGCTTGACAAACAGACTACTTTGTGCTTATACAGCAAAAATGTTCAAACATTCGGGTAAACGTATTTTTATATTGTACCAGTTTTCTATTGTATGATAATTATGGTACATGAATAAAAATATGTGCAAAAAAACAACAAATCTATGCATTATATACACTTTTGGTAAAAACATATATTGAGTGCTATACACTGCTGGTCACTTCTAATCTTTAAAGTTCTTTATACAGTTCTATTGCTGCTTGCGCTGAGACTGTCGTAGTATAAGACCGTGCGGCTGTGGTCTGCCTCAATAAGTTTATTTATTTAATTATTGAAGTGTTGAAATTACAGAATGCTGCCTAGACTTCGGTCAGGTGAAAAGAGCGAAGGAAGTGATGATCCAATCATTAACTTTCTAAAGAATAGCGAATTCCAGGAAATAATTATGAATGTTATTAAAAAAGAAACAGTATCCTTGCAAGAAAAAATAGTTAGCTTGAGGAGCGAAATGCAAGCAATTAGAGAATGAAACATCATAGAATTAATAAGATTGTATAAATCCTACAAAAAAGGTATATTTCTTCCGATAGTATTGCAGTTTACAACAAAATCTCGTATGCCGAAAAAGTATCGTCAAACAAGACCATGCATACCTTCAAAAGAATCATCCAAAGAAAACGAAATGCTAAAAACTGTACAGGTCATTAAAACAAATGAGAATGCTAATCTGCCCAATAAACCAAATAATTTCAAAAGAAGAAAATTAAAATTAGTCTACGGTACGGCTGACGTCGGGTGTTCAATAAGGGCGGATACCAATTGGCTTACTTTCACGTATCCGAAAATGTCTGCATCAAATTATCTTAAATCTAAAGATATCAAACATGTAAAAACTGAAAAATTGCAATCAAAACATCCAGAGGAATATTCCTCTTTTAAAACATCGGTACCGGACGATTGTACTAACGATACATTAAACCCGGAAGTATGGCCTAAGAATACCTGTGTTAATCGGTTTTTTTCTTGGTCTGTCTCAAAAGAACACTCAGACTTAAGTCGTAGATTTAAATCAGGATAACATTACAAACGAATTGTTTTTTTTTTATTTTACTAAACTGTCCAACTATTAGACACAAACTTAGTTGTTTAGAAGTGTCCTTAGATTTATTTCAATCCTTGATTATTTGCTTAACTGACACATGGTTTGAAAAAGAAGAGGTAAATCACCTTCGTATTAGTTATTATTAATTAATAATTGCAGATCAATTAATAGGAGCCATGGTTGCGGTGTTTTATTAATTAATTATTTTTTCATGAAATTTGGTACATGCTCATTTCAGATGGCGCTTAATCCCGTAGTGTACTCATATAGTTTGTAAAAAAAAAAAATGCTGAATATAATTTCTTGCATTTTCACACGTACACAATTACAGGTCGACAAATCGCTCGTAAAAGTTGCGTGCTGGCAAGAGGTAGAGAGCTTAAGTAATTACGTTCACGTGTCAACGGCCCGCTGATGAGAGGGGTGGCCGAAAAGCCGGTTGCAGTTGTGCTATTGGTACTGATACACAGCTATCGTATACGCTCTGCCCACTCCAGTATAATGGGCGCACAATGACTCACCACTGTCACGAGATTTTTGTGCCTTTCTGTCTTGGTTTTCCATAAAAAAAAAGTGTAACTTTTTTCTGAAGTACAGTTTTCACACACTACATTTAAAAAAAAAGTTGGTCAAAATCGAACAATACATACAAACTTTATGGAAGTGTCCCGCTTTCAAATGGGTCACAAATGTGACAGCGAATTTGAAGTTTTGTTTTCATAGCATACTATTAACACCATTAGATATAGACAACTTGTCAAACTTGCCAAATTTTCTCTAATTGCGTTATATTCACAGACCAATGCAAAGCTCTGCTTTTAGAGTTGCGTTGCTTGTGCTGTGTAAAAAATGGTATAAAAAACATGTTTTTCCTTATATTGTTTAAACAAAAAATGAAATTCCAATGGAAATTTAATGAAGACGTTTTGCTTTTATCATATTGTAAATAAACGTCTTCATTAAATTTCCATTGGAATTTCATTTTTTGTTAACATTTAAACACATCAACATCCCGCGAAAACCAAGAAAAACAACAAACAATATAAGGATAAACCTAACGGAAAAGAAAATAAATCGACATAAAGATTTTCCATTTTAGGCCAAATATGTACCTATGTACTTTCTGTGGATATTTTCTTCCAGTTTGCAAATTATTTCCTACAGGTTAAATTTTATGATATTGGTGCACAATTGTAAATACATTTCTGAAAAAGTTATATGGTACTTAGAACTAGTAGCATTTATAATTATTTGTACATATTGATGATAAAGAATGATGGAAAATTTAGGTAAATTATTTTCGTTGAAGTACGCTTATGAAATACCTATCATGGGAGTTTGACTTTGCAAAGAAGCTTTTTTTATTGAATTTCTACTGTAATCCATGTATGTTTTCAGGTAATATTTTAAGTGATAAAGAAATTTTGCTGAACGATTTTTCAACTATTCTACAACAAGTAGCTCGGAAACAAGCATGAGCTTCTTATGTTTTTCAAACATTATAGTATTCCTAAGGTTGAATAGTATTTCAAAACAAGAAAAACGTAAAACTATGAAATTTAGACACACTCTTATTGTCTTGCAATAACATTTTTCCTGTTTTATCAAGATAATACTACTATATCGCTGTCATGATACTGAATGTAACTCTCAGCAACTGTCGCTATGACCACAGTATAGGTAGTATCAGTTAGTGTTGAGACTTTTATTCGCTACTTTCGTAAAATATTCGTTAGCTAATGAATATAGAAAGTATTATGCTTTACAAACGATATAACGCATAGTGCGACGGTATTTATTGTGGCGACATATATTCGGTTTTCATTTGCGTCGTTTTGTCAATAAATCTACAAATGAATCAATTTTATGAATTTGATTTAAGGAATGAAATGTGTGACATCCTGTGCAAGTGTTCTACGTTGTTATAAAATGCAAATTTGTTTATAAAAGCAAAGAAACAAACAAAATCGTTTTATTGATTAATATGTTAAATACACAATATAACATCAAAAATAGCTTATATACGTGAGAGCAAATAAACGTGTTTTTAAAAAAATCACTTAAAGTTAAAAACTGAAAATAGGAGTCTTTACTCCTCTATCTAAAAAAAAAATGTTTATCTCGAACTCGAATTCAAAGCGTTAAGCAAAAAGTAAATCTGAATGAATATTGTTAAATTTGCAGGTGCACTGGCGATAATTAATGCCGTAAAAACAAAAAAGCGGTATAAAAATCTTCAATATATAGAAAAGAAGTATCAATAGAAATGTATTTACGCAATTTGATTTTCTTATACATGTACATATTTATGGTCCGTGCTTATGAAAGTATTAATAAAAAGAATGTATTTATAAAAAATCTTTCTTTTAATTAGGTTTAAAAATATTGGTTGGATGATAATAAAACAGTTTCTTAAATCTTATAAAACGTTTCGACTATATAATCAGTGTTTTTCAATTGATATGTTTTTAACATATGTTATGTTGTTGTGCTATATACAATTCTATTTTATTTTTACCAAAAAAAATTAATATGTTGTGACGTTTTTATTAGTAATTTGACATAACAATGCAATGTTGTGAAAAACTTTAAAACAATTAACAACCAAGTAATTGACAAGACAACAAAAATAAAAAATACAAACATCGCGAATGATTCACGAGCGCTAAAGATACTGTGTACATTGTGTAGTTTCGCTTTAACGCAATTTTGAGAAATGACAATTCATGGATTAATGCTTTCATCCATCTTTCACCGACTCTTGGATTATCTTATTCTTTTGCGGGTTCGTACAACGGAAAATTCCGCTTACGTTTAATCACGTTTAACATTTGTTTGGTCGCACACTTTTATAAAACAAGATTGGTAGTGTGTAAAGAAATAAGGTATATAGTTAAATAGTTTTTTTATTCTCATCTTTCAAATGCCATTTACATAACTTATATCCTGTTTCTTTATGATTATTTTTGACCAATTAATATACACGGTACTGTTGGGCAATGAATAATGTTTACAATTCGCAGTCAAGAGTATGTTGAAAACAAAGAAATGCATGCGGAAAAGATCAGAATGACTTATCTACCTATATATTTGATTACTCCAATTCTTACTATAATAATAAACCATTTGTATCGTCAAACCAAGCTACCTCAAACAACACCATCCAGTACACTCGGAAGAAAAAAAACACCAGAATAGAACGAGACTGTACACCGCTGTCAAACGTAAAAAGTGATTGTTAAGGGTAGTGTGCGGCATGGATTAGGTAAATTAGTTCGCATATTTTCCTATTGCCAAACTTACTTGATCGGACTATAACTGCTATACAATGTGCGAACAAGACTTTATTTAATTACAAACCAAACATAATTTTTTTCTTCCAAACTAATTTCTTGTGGAATATGTTGTTTATGTAACACACTCTTACCGCTTAATTTATATATTGTGTAATATTTTTTTTCTTTATTACATCAAAGATTCAAGTGTGAATACGTCCATTTATTTTATTATTTTTTTTCGCTTTTAGCAGTTCAGTAAATATAGGGTATATTTCTCGACTCTACGGATATGTTTAGATTTTTTTTTAATGAATAAGAGCGCAGTAATCCATTATACAGCTATATACAAAAAGATAACTTTAAAAAATACTCACCATGAATATGTCTTCAACTTTTACTTGCTTTTGCGCTTCAACTTTATTCGATGATGTGTTGCCAGGAGTTATCTTTAAGACCCTCTTGAGGAAGTCGGTGTCTACTTTTGGTGCCTAGGAAAATATTTATGTGTAGATACGTAATTAGTATTTCACACATTATAAAGCATATTTTTCTCAATCTTAAGATAAATAATTGGTAAATAAAATCTGGATGTGTTATTGAAATTAAAATTTGATCTTCATCATTCAGCATCACCCTACTTTTGATCTTTAAGCCAAAGAAAAATAACAAATTATAGCACACTATTTGCTATTGTCGGGTGGTTATTGTAATAAACATCTTTCATTACGAGCTACTCACTAATACTTGAACATCTAATAATGTAACAATAGTAACATTTCTTTAGGTCCGACTCAGCTCACACTAGTGTTGTAAATATTCGGATGATCTCAATAATCGGAAAACCCGAATCGTAAGGCCATATATTCGGAATAATATTCCGATCCCATATTCCACCAGACATACTCGAATAAGTTGCACGTATTCGGATGATTTCAATAAGCGCGGTGGAATACGGGATCATATTTCGTGTTTACTTTATACGTAACTAAATCTCTTTTAAACTTATTTACAACAAAAATTCACTATTTTTTCTTAATAAAAAATTCTGCGCATTACTAATATATTGAGTGAATGTGACTGTAAATTTAAGTCAGCACAACGTCCATGAACAACAAACACCGCCCGTCAGTCCAAAAAACAAATTTAGGATGATCGAGTCAAAACTGGCAAGTTGAGAATTTTCAAAATTTACAATTTATACGAATACGTATACGGGCACCTACCAAAAGTTTCGGTAGATTCATTTGATATAAAATCATTGTGCAAATGTTACAAATATGGAATCATCCGAGTCGGAATCATTCAATTCAGAATCATTCGATTCAAAATCATACGATTCAGAACCATCCGATTCGAAATCATCCAATTCCAAATCGGAATCATCCCAATATTTCGACAATCGAAATCAACAAATTCGGATACTCACAACACTAGCTCACACACAGAGTTAACGACGACCGCTGTAAGCAGTCGGTTGTGTTCTAGTCTCGAGAACGAAACTTTTACAGTCAGTCACGACAGAACGTTAATATCATAATAAAGCTGCAAGCAGTGAATTTCATTCATTACAAATGATGAAAATTCGAGGACGTATACGCGTACAAAGAATAGAGCGCTTCAGTCATGAACATGTATTTGTGAAACGTTTGGGCCTGAAATATTTTTTTTTACATTGCTTTCACGGGACTGACCGGTAGAATCATCCTTTCGTACGTTAGACGACTACTATGTTATTGTACTTTACGGTAAAACTGTTTTGCTATATTTACGAGTATTCTTTTGTATTTTATTTATTATATTTATGACCGGTTTCGCACTAGGCCATCATGAGGTGTACTGCATGAATACAAATGATAAATTATAGTATAGTCACAGAATATCTAACAACCAGCATAGGGATCACGACGGGTAGAATTCTATTTTCGTGACGTCACTGAGATTTCTTGCTTTCTACGATAGATTGGTATCACGTTGTATAGTATTCTACAATCGCTTTGGTCGTCGGAAACATTCGTTTTTCTATAATCCGTTTAGAAAAACATCGTCAAATATCGATTGAAATTAGTTCATTTGCTCACTTTCTTGTCATTTTAATGAACCGGCGACTCTTGTTTCTGATGTTTTGTGGCCTTGTTTTTAAATTGTGAAATAAAAGAAAATGCTACCACTTCAACAATATATAGCAGAAGAATTGGCTAAAGAAGAGAGATGAGAAAATGCGAAGTGACAATGATCCCTTCACTCTTTCAGACACACATTTTAAAAATGTATACAGATTAGCTAAGGATATGGTTAACATTTTAATTCTACGTTTAGATGCATCGGGGTCCTAAAAGCTAAGATATTGTCCAGAAAAGGCTGGTCAAATTATTATTGCATGTGTAACATTACACAATGGTTGAACCCCAAGTTTTACCTGAAGGACAAGGTCAAGAAGCTAGGAGAAATCTAATTGTACAATATTTCAATTAATTAATATTAATAGTAGCCTAGCTGATAGTCGAGTAGCTTGCATGCTTGACTATTAGTGCGAAGAGATTTGGCTCTGCGGGGCCATGACAAGCGAAAGCTTAGGCATTACAACCACTTAAAAAAAATTGCAATATAATGGTTTTAATTGGAACAGTATTTGGAGAATTGTTGTATTTCAATTATTTTTATGAAAACAATAAAACGAAAACTATGTGCTTATTTGAATTTATTTTAACTTTTGCTCAAGCAAGCTAATCAATCTCTCAAAATTTCCATTCATAGCAGCTATATTATTGTTAATGCTATGAAGGGTCAAAAGAAGTTCATTGTTAGTATTTATAAAATCCTCTAATCGTTGCCTCTTTCTTGAAGAAGGTGTGGAAACTTCAGGTGTACTTGGGGTTTCTGTTGTGGGGTCTACTGCAGTTTCTTCTTTTTTATTTATATATCTGAATAAATTAATATATCCTCTATACATACTTACAGCAGAGATGAAAAAACTAATATATTTAATTGTATAATAGCTATTTCTTATATTTGGGAGGAATGATTGTATTTACTCCTGTTAGTACAAAATAGGTACTAAATGGAATACAAAATTATGCAGAATGCAGTTTACAAGTTCGCACATTTGATGAACACATTTTATATTGCCCGGTTTCCCGCGTACTGGGCAGTATATTTTATCTTCGTCTTATTAGCAGTATTAAAAGAGACAGAGAATCGAAACGACACCCGAAACTTCTCGCTTCGTAGCGAGGTGTAGACGATTTCGCGCGGGTGTAAAGACGTGAGGGGACGTCAAAAGCAAGCGGTCGTGATTCCAAAATATCGTCTGTAAGCAAGCGTCCACAGTTGCTAAGCAACGTGACGTCATGAAAATAGAATTCTACCCGTCGTGATCCCACTGCAGAATATGATCTTGGCCTGGCGGGAAGGGTTCGCGCATTCTCAACGCGCAGCTAGATCCGCCATTAAATCGGGCGAGAACTTGTGGTTCCGGCTATGTTCGCTCTTTGCATTAGGCACACGTCGCTGACTTCAAGTTTATATTCGTATGTTAATTTAAATAGTGTTATCAAGTGCAAAAGGATAAAATATGAAAATAATGGAAAGAGAGTAAAATAATTGTAAAAATAAGCGATATACTTTCATTTTAACGTAGATATATATAATATTCTCGAAATTCACTTCAGTTAGGTCCTGTCAGGCACCGAACTCTATCAAAGTCCATCCTGACTTCTCGCCCGAACAGTGACATCAAGGTCACGAAATTTTGCGCACTGAGATCAAAAGAGCCGACAAAGAGATTGTATTCTGGTTGTTAGATATTCTGTGGTATAGTATAAATTTAAATTTAATATATTTAACAAACGTCAAAAGAATTGTGAAACTACGTCACGCATGTTAAAATTTAAATTATCACAATATAATAAACACCAAGAAAAATAAAACATTACACATACAATAATAATTTATTCAAAGTTAAAATATTTAATTTTATTGATTTTAAACGCGTGTTGTATATTCTAAACGAGAAAATGAATAGGTATGGTAAAAAAAAGTAAGAATAAAACCTTGAGTGAATGGCAATAAAAAATAGAATAAAACAAAGCCCAAAAATACATGAGCGAACAAAAAAAAAAGAAGAGAAAACTATATATAATTTTATACATACCGTATAAATATTATTTTTGGGCAGAAACACTCAAGGGACATAAACGTAACAACTGATTGTGAAGAAAGAAGAGGGAAGAGAGAAGACGGCAGTTATGAAAAGAGAAGATGATCACCATGTTATTGTCACCGACTTCTATCTCCCTATATTGGGATTTTCTACGGCCGCGCATGAATTGGGCGGTACGCAAAATTGTGGGTGACGGTGACCACCTTCTCTGGAATAAAACAACGGGCAGCGACGCAGTAGACGCCCTATCAGAGGACGAGGGGATTGAAAGCCAAATTCGGCTAATCCCAGAAAAAGAATGAGGACCTATGAATAGGTATGTATGTGTTTTCCGTTGTGTACAATCTTTTTTGAAGAAAACTTTTTTTTTGTTATATATGTGTATGTGTACAACAAATACATATGAAGAATGTTTTAAATGTGTGTGTGTGTGTGTGTGTATGTTGAGTTGTATACTTAAATTGATCTAAAACGTGGAATATGAATTAAAATTTTTGTTAAAATGTAAATTGTATAATCGAAATGTAATGCAAAATGTATGAAAGTTTTTTATGTAAATTAATATGACAGAATTGATTAAGTTATTTATATTTTGTAGGTGTATGTGTATTAGTTTAGAGACGTAAAGATAGGTGGTGTGTTATAATCAGAGAATAGACAAAAAAATAAGTTTTGCATGCTTAGTGAGTCGACCAAGCGGAGAGACAACATGTTTAGCACGCACGTGTACATAGTCACCAAGTGTTCGACTGCAAGTTCATCCAGTGAGGTGCGCAGTCTGACGAATTTAACCCAATAAATACTAATCATTCATTAATAGGGGTAAGGGAGTTTAAAGGTACAGATACAAATATTTTATTAATGAATAGGAGAGTAAGGGGACACTTTGGGGTCAATCGGTTGGACGAACCCAGAATCGGTAAGTTAACTCTCAGCCAAATTGCGAACTTTTTTGATAAGCTGCAACCTGACTGAGGGATAAAATTGACATGGGGGCACAATAGGTCTTTTTTCTACAATTATATGCATTAAGCATGATACGTTATTCTAAATTATTGGTGGTAAATAAACCAATAAACAAACGAGGCTTAACGTAAACGAAAAATTATACAAAGCTGTAAACGAAGACGAAAGTAAACCAAAGAACAAATCCTAAAAAAAAATGAAACCAAAACGGCACAAATTCTTGACCTCAGAATATATGTAGGTATACAAAAAGTGATAAGTACTATTAACGAAACACACCATACAAAAGTCTAAACAGTAATGCGGTGATATTGCAATATAATCCGCACACATGCTTGTAGCCCTACTCCGAATAAACTATACATACGCTCAGGATAAACGAAAGTTATATTTTTGTCTACTCTCTGGTTATAATCTAATTGTTCATTCAATAATATTACATTGTTGTTTTTCTTATATTTTTCTATTGTGTATGCTTCAAGTAACTTACATATATTGCATTACAGTTATCACATTTAATAGTGTATTTCCTATTTTTTTGTAGTATGTTTGTATTTTTATTTGTATTAACACCTTAATGAATATAATGTGATAACTGTAATGCAGTACATGTCGGAGAAACGGGAAGAAAATTAGAAATCAGAATTAATGAACATAGAAAACAAAAAAAATCCTATTTCTATCAGCATTTGGTGAAGAACATACAAGTAAAAACATTAAAATTGTAAAATTAAAGTTACTTGAAGCATACACAATAGAAAAATATAATAAAAACAACAATGTAATATTATTGAATGAACAATATTGATTATAACACCCCACATATCCTTACGTTTCTAAATAATACACATGCGCATACAAAAACATAACTCAATTTAATCAATTCTGTCATATTAATTAATGTATATAAAAAATGTTCATACATTTTACATTACATTTCAATTAAACAATTTACATTTTCACAAAAAAATAATTCACATTCCAGATTTTAGATCAATTTAAGTATACAACTTAACATACACACACACATTTAAAACATTGTTGTTGTGTATGTATTTGTTATATACACACACATATATAACAAAAAAATTGTTTACTTCAGAAAAGATTGTACAAAACAGAAAACACATATCCATTCCATTTGCTCGTTTAAAATATACAACACGCGTTTAAAATCAATAAAATTAAATATTTTAACTTTGAACAAATTATTATTGTTTGGGTAATTTATTTTTATTGTTGTTTATTAAATAGTGATAATTTAAATTTCAATATGAGTGACTTAGTTTCATAATTCTTTTGGCGTTTGTAAGTATATTAAATTTAAATTTAGATTTATGCTATACTATAACTTGTTATTTATACTCATGCAGTGCACCTCATGGGCCTAGTCCGAAACCGGTCGTAAATACAATAATAAAATTTGAGGACCCACATAGCCAAATTTAAATTTCCCGCAATTATTCTTAGTAACTTCAACGTTAAAACAAAAAATTACCAACTATTTTGTACTTCATTGATAGTTATTTTAATGCCTTTACGTTGAAGTTACCAAAAATGTTGGCGGGAAATTTTAATTTGGTTATTAGGGGATTGGATTTAGAACTTCGTTTTCTTTGCTTCTAATACTTCCAATAAAATCCACCGATCCAGGACTTACAACAATTTGAATGACACTACGTTCATCCCAACTACCAGGTGTATTCTTTCGTGATGAATAAACTGATTGAAGTGATCGATATTAAATTCGTTCACGTAATTTGACGTTCTTTCGTGCATGTTTCCCTACTCTGAAGTGACTGCATTCAGAAATCTCCTTACCCCTCAAGCACAAAGAAATGCTACGGTTAGTTGGTTCAATAAACGCATTCTTTTGCTTGACAAACTGAAATTGAAAAACTGTTCACGTTCAGTTAAATCACTTTCAGTTAGGTCAATTTATTCACCACGAAAGAATACGCCTACTGTGTTCATTATGAGCAATTCGTACTTTAACTTATAAAAAAGGAAGGCCATTAATACAACATTGCAATAATTCCATATTTCCCACTGTTTGTATTTACCAACTCATCAGCCAATTGAAACACTCCTCATACCTGACAACTATCGGGTTTCCTCTCTGCTGGCCGGGTTTGTTTACTACCAGAATTATGTTGAAATTTGGGTAGCTGCTAAAGCAAATAGTAAAGCAAAATTAAGCGAAATTATAGACTATAAACATACTTACTTGTACAGTATTATTCTTTGATTTCTCATTGTTGGCATATGCTGGAAAGAAATTCCTAGAATGTTGTCCCATAACTTGTATTGGTTGTGGTATTCTGGGTTGTAATGGCTGTGAATGACTATACATATTGTTGTAGGCATTCTTGTACATATATTGATTAGGCTGTATATATAATGGCTGTCCAGACTTCCCAGGTGGACAAGGGACAAAAGCAGAGTGCTGTTGGCCGTACGACCTTTGTGGTGGTACTTCTGTATTGTGCCATATGCTCGTTTTCATTTGTTCTATTAGCTCCCCTACGGCAAAGTACATTCATAATAGTAGGCTTTAACTTGAATGCATAAGCATATTATTTGATCAGATTGGGGACAGATAGTTTTCTGTATCAACCTTAATCCATTAATGGCCATAATATTAGAAATCAACCATTATCAGAATTTTTTTTATTATCTTCATAATTGGAAATGTATATAAAAAAAAATAATAAAGAAATCTGTTAATGGTTCGTTCCTGGTACTTTGGTCATTAATGGGTTGAATACAGAGGTTGATATTCAAAGTTGATACGAAGATTGCATAAGTTTGATGATAATACTAGGTCAATTTTCATAATAGAAATGCCTGTGCGCCAAACCATGTTTACTGATATCATTTATTATTACAAAATTTAAGTAAAAACATTGAGTAAAGGAATTGTAAAGAGACGCAACCAACGATTCCAACTAAATAGAAGAGACCGTACCATATGTACATCCTTCTCTATTATCTCTCCTTGACAAGAATATTACTTGCAGAAAGTGCATCCCCCATGACGGCTTGGTCTAAGATATACTTGAATAGTCGTTCACCCGTATTACTGTTTGTAAAGCATACCAACACTTTAATCTGTGTATATATGAATTGCTTTCAATTCATTTCGATGATCCATCCTTCCGCTGATAGAGGAAACAGCTTCATGATCTGCGAAGAGCTGAGGAATTACTTGAAAGCACAGCTATCGGAATTAAAAGACGTGGAGGCTGCGTCTTTAAAACCCAGAAGGATAATAATAATGATAATTTACTGACTATCAGTGACAGAGTCTGGCGCTACTTCTAAAGTTCTGCTCCAAAGTAAGGTTTTACCGTGGTTTTCCTTGCTCCTCGACGAATGCTGGGAGATTAAGTCTTAAATTGCTCCACGGGCGCAAACATAATAACAACGATAGCTAACCGATATTGTTGCTATTATTATTAAGTAGAGTAGGAACGTTTCAATTTTTACAGAATCCATACAGTACTTAGAATAGATAACATCGGGTGGTACCTTAGGTAGAGCACGGGGTTCAGGATGAATTGTAATTATTTAACTTTTCATAAATAAAGTGTACACTTCAATAATCTATGCAATTGTATTTATTAGCCGGCCAAAAGTTGTATATTTTTATAGCCCGTTTGTTTTGTGTTTAGTTGATGAGATAATTTATATTAATTATAATAAAATACCTTGTAAAATATTGAATTATTCTTTTAACAGAATTTTTCTACTCCATTGTAAAATCACATCATTATGTCTAATAATTTGTAAAGCATGGCACATTTTCGAGGAAGTTGGAATGTTAAGATATTGACAAAATCGTAAATATCCACAAAAAAAAAGCGTTGAAATCAAAGAATCAAATTATCTTCAAATAATATGCACAATCCACTAAAGTAAAACAAACAATATAATTTCGATTAAAATAAGGAAGTTCTATATATTCTACAAATGGGAAAATTGTGGCGTTTCTGAAAGTTTGTGTTTATTAATTGTTATAATATTTTTTGGCATAAAATGTTTCTCACAGGCTAGTTTATTTTTAAATTATCAGTGCCCATCACTATTAACATTACCGCAATTTCTCATCCACTCACTTTGATTAGTTTACTTACGTGGGATCCAATAATTGCGGATCCCATAAAATATCGAGCGCCATCTAGCAATCTGATCCGTTCCCGGTTTCACGAGTACATACACGGCCGCGCCTCTTTACAATTCCATCATTCAACGGCAAAAAGATTAAATGTCTTCAAGATTTTTGTATTTTCGCGCATACAGTAATAATATTTTAACACTCTATAGTTAATCCGCAAATAATCTTTCAAATTCTAGCTTGCCAACTGTCTGCTGTAGCAAGACAATGCAAACCTATGTAATAGTGTTCGGAGTGTCTTCGCCGTCGATAAAAAAATAATGAGTAGAACATCTAAACCTACATCAAATTCTTTACACAAAGTACCTTTCTTTCCAGTCTTCAATTCGTAGTCCCGCTGCCCGTATGATTTGTTAATAAGTGCTGACTTTGGAAGACGATAGCCTCTCTTCGTAGAACAATTTAACGATAATCCTCCGGGAAATTCCTCATCGAAAACTACGTCAAATACTCCAGAATCTTGATTATCGGTTTCGGATTTGTGCACTGCTATGATAGTGCCTCTAAAACCCAGCGGCACAGTGTAACTCTCCCTAACATTTATAACTCTATCATATAGTTGAAATTTAGTGTTCGGGTCGGGCATAACATTTCCGATATACAAATCTGCCTAAAAATAAACGAAAAAATTACTAATATAAATTATTATTTCAACATTGCACGGTAAATATTTTTTTGGAAAAATATTTTCTATTTGAAAAAAATAATAGAGGTTCGTAATGTAAAAAATATCCAAATTTAAGATAAATTTACAATCAATTTATACCGATATAATCTCTGTAGACGCAGTAATTAGGTACCACATTAGTTCCTTAAAAATGGAATAGAGAAAACGCCTTTCAACGAATGTATATTCTATTGTAAAGGGCGTGGTGCAGACATTTTGTAGGTTGACAGTCAAACGCATCAAGGGTTTGTTTTTTCGTCTTTAAAATATTTTGCATAGTTCCAGATTCACACAAAAACCTTAAAGATAGTGTAATAATGAACATGTTGTTTCGTTTACTGAACAAGTAAGTAACAAAGCTGCCTTTCATTATGAAGTGTTTTAAATTTTAAAATTAGCTTCAACTTTTAAAATCGGTTTTATCATTTTAATTTAATTTTATTTTGCTACTTTGCGTTTCACAAGCAATCATGTAACCGGTAAACATATAGCTAACACAGCCACGTTAGATTCATTAACTTTTATTCTAATAAAAATATAACACCGTTATCGCTATGAAAAACAGAGTTACATAGATGAGTGATGAAAGATTTTCGAGCGATAATTTAAAAAAGATTATTAGAATTTTTAGATTACCCTAAAAATATTCTTTCTAAATTAATTAGCTCTCTATATTCTTTGGATAAACATACAAATACTGATGCAACTACCACTTTTAGATATCACAAACTACCCTTCATAGAAGGCTTAACTAATAACGAAATCAAACATTCCAAGGACTTTAAGAACGTCAAAATTGCAAAATACAATTTAGCGATGTTTAAAATAGTCCTCACAAAAACTAAAGACAGGATAGCAATTTTACATCAATTGTCAAGATTTTCACAAAAAATGGCAATCGTATAGGTAAACGTTCATGCGCCTTGTCCCTACGTTTCCAAGGTTTAAATCACAATTTTAATTATGATAACACTAAAATTATTGATGTTGAAAATAATTATGAAAAACGGTTAATTTTAGAAATGGTACACAGGTATCAATAAAAGTCAAAATCCAATTAATTTTAAAACAGATACAAATCAACTTAACCATATTTACTGTAATATTTTACAGAATATCTAGTAACCTTACCTTATTGACAAAAATGTTTTTTTTTTTTTTTGATTTTTCAACATAACTACATTAAAATAATTTTATATTACTATATTCAAATTGTAAGTATTATTTATACATTTCATTATTGTTGTTCCATATCCTGTTGTAATTACAGTATTACCTCCTGAAGAAGTCATAAAATAATTAACGAAATATTGAGGTCCTAAAAAAGTAAGTTTATTAAATAGATCGCATTACCCACAAAAATTATATCTTTAAAACGACAAACGCATTTAGAAAATCATTGAAATTATTTGTTCAAGAGCACCGTTTTATTCTATTGACGAATACATGAATATTGGGGTTCTCTAATATTAAATTATAGGGTTTTTGATTTAACATCCTCCTAGCTTCTACTGTGATCACTCAAAAATTATGTAATTATGTCAATGATCAAATTTATGTTTCTATAAAAGCATCCCGTAATCATCCCCGTGATAGTAACCAAACACGTCTTAAGGCGCGTATCCATTTGAGCAAATTTGCGCGCAAGAACGATTTACGCGCAAAAATGCTAAGTAGCGAAGTACTGTGTGAGCAAATATTTGCGGGCATAAATATAAGTTCAAAAAGTTTTCCCAAACGAACATATGTACGCGTAAATTGTTTTCGCAGAGATTTCCGCGCATTTATACGCATCCTTAACTTTTAAGGTTAGGTCTACAATCATTACAATAGCTGGTTAGACTTTATATTTTCATACAGAATGTCATCATCACCAGATGATAATAGAAATTTCTAGCACTGCTAAATATTTTACTTCCACATTTACTTTCGCTTTTATACAACGTCTAAGTATGAGCACAGTATAAACCTTTTCCAGTAGTTTCACCAAGTGTCGGCGCCTTTGATGTTTTGTCTATCAATTTAAGGAAATTTGCGATGGCGTTTGGCGGCTATATTTCCAACTAATAATTGCAAAGTGTGTACGAAAATAACCTATATACTCAAACAGACTGACAATTGACAGAAAATCGCACAAATCTGTCACTTCCATAATAAAATGACAGAATGGAACGGCTTTGTAGGTTAGATTTTTGCTTGTAAACAAATTCAAATAGTTTTAGTTACAATTTCACCCACATATGCGACACCGCGAATTTCTTGGGGGGCGCCATGTTTGAAACCCATGTTACCGGCGATGTGAAACTACTGGATAGGGTATATACTGTGGTATGTATTTAAGAACAATAGCAAGTATATTTTTATTGTGATATATCGTTCGCCTTTGTCTGATTTTAATGCATTTTTAGACAATCTAATCTTACTTCTGGATAAGTTACATGACGAAAACAAAATTGTAATTCTGGGTGGCGATTTTAATGTTGATTTTTTGTCGTCATCTAACTTATCTAAACAGATATTAGATTTATTGCATTGCTATGATTTTGACATTACCATACGGGTTCCCACACGTATCCAACAATCTAAATCATGTATAGATAATTTTATAGTTAATGTTCCACCCACAGATTTCTCGGTATCCGTAAAAGAATGTTGCTTGTCTGATCATTCTGCACAGATATTGCAAATTAAATTGAATCTTAATACTGCTACTCCATCAGTTTATAAACGCTGTTTTACGTCTGACAGCATGAAAGAATTTGTTTCTGATATTAAGTTGGAAAATTGGGACTCTGTGTACAATAGTGGTTGTGTAGATAAAAGCATGAACGTCTTTCTTCAAACATTTAAATATTACTTAGATAAGCATTTCCCACTTAAGAAATTTCATAAAAGAAATAATTCAAATTGTAACTGGATCACGCCAGGTTTAATTGACATGAAAAACAAGCTTTTACTTTTAAAAAATTTAAGCGAACGTTATCCTATTTTCAAAGACACGTTCATTAATTTTGAAAAACATTACAAGCAATCTCTTATTCGAGAAAAGAAACACTTTTACAGTCGTTTTGTACAAAATGCTGAAAACAAATCAAAAGCAATGTGGTATTTATTAAACAAAATTAAACATAATGTGAGTGCAAATACCCGCCCGGAAATCTTTAATAATCGTACGACATGTGACAACTTTTGAATTATTTTTCAGATATTGCAAATACCGTTCTAAGACAACACAATTTACTTACCCCGCCTGATTTGAATAGCGTCAATAAATATCTCAGGCCTAAGAATAAGTCATTTTACGTTACTGCGGTTTCTGATAGTGATCTAAGAGTTTATATTCATAGACTAAGTTCTTCCTTCACATGTGGTGATGATGAAATATCATCTTTTATATTGAAGGAAGTTGTAGAGTATATTTCGCAGCCTCTAACTTATTTAATAAACTTATCCTTTAACGCGGGAAGATTTCCTGCATCGCTTAAGTCAGCTCTAATCACCCCTATACTTAAACAAAGTGATCCTAATAATATTACCAGCTATAGACCGATAAGCTTAATCTCAACCATTGCCAAACTGTTTGAAATGGCCATGAATGACAGAATAATTAATTTTTTAAAATCATGCAATTATATTCACGATAACCAACATGGCTTCATAAGTGGGAAAAGCACTGACACGGCTGTATTTGACACTCTGTGCGAAATCTATAGAGGTATAGATTCTGGCAAATACACAGTTGGTGTCTTTTTAGATCTAGCTAAGGCCTTTGATTGTATAAATCATACAATTTTATTATTTAAATTAAACCAAATTGGTATTAGAGGTATAGCCAATCAGTGGTTTCAGACATATTTAACTGATCGCACTCAACGAGTGAAGTTAGGCGACACTATTTCAAATTCTAATACTGTCAATATTGACGTACCGCAGGGATCGGTCCTTGGGGCCTACTCTCTTTTTGATTTATTTTAGCGATCCGCATGTTCTCTCATTACATAATTCAAAATTAGTTACTTATGCTGACGATGTTAGTATTATTGTTACAGGAGACTCCATAAATGCTACAATTGCTAAAGTAAATAACATTGCCACTTCAATAGAGGATTGGATGGTTGTTAATAAGCTTATATTGAATCGAGAGAAGTCTTCATTTATTTGTTTTTCACCAGTTCGTTGGGATCAATCGGACGTACATCGGATGCAAAGCTTAAGTAGCTTTCACTCGGCAGATTCTATTAAACTGTTGGGTATCACAATGGATCCTATGCTGAAATGGTCACATCATATTGACAATCTTTGTTTCAAATTTTGTCTAGAGTTTGTTATGCCCTCAACACTTTGAAAAGATCATGTAATTATGAAACTTTAAAAGTTTTTTATTGTTCAAACTTTCAATCCTTATTACGGTATGGAATCATTCATTGGGGTTTATCTTCGGATTCTCAGCGAATTTTCATTTTACAGAAAAGAGCGTTAAGGATTTTGTGTGACCTTCCTTATCGTCAAAGTTGTAAGATTTATTTCAAAATGCATAAGCTATTAACATTTTTTGATATTTACATATACGAGTGCCTATGCTTTGTTTTTCGTTATTGGAATAAGTTTAATATAAACAAGTCTAATCACAAATATAATACCCGGCAAGAAAATTATTTACTTCCTCCGAAACATTCATCTTCAAAATTTCAACGCAATTTAGAATTTATTGGCTGCAAATTATTTAATCATTTGCCTTTATCTACAAGGAAAATTGAAAATTTTTATTCATTTAAAAGAGAAGTAAAAAATTTATTACTTCATATAAATTGTTACAGTTTGAATGATTTTTTTATCTATTCGATTGAAACCTGTGATTAAGCATTTTCATTTTTATTTATACTTTTTGTTCTTACGACTTATTTCTTTCATGCTTATACTTCTTTTCTTTGTATATGCACGTTTCTGAAATAAATATTATTATTATGAGTATCAGTGTATACGCTATTTGTGCAAAGCTATTTTGAGGCCTGTGGATTTAAACTCGAAAGATCTCAAATTAAACTCCGATGTCCATATACACATTTATTTTGTTTTGTTATAAACTAAACCCTCAATTGTATACTCATTATAATTTTTTATTACTTCTAGATTTACCGGAAATATGATCTAATTACAAAAATATTTGTAAACACTATGTATTTTTGCATATTTGCGGTCTACAAAATCTATTGAACCCGAAAACATACGATTTGTTACTTTTTATTTTCTTGTTTACTAAAAAGAATTCATAGAAAGAAATGATAAATAATACACCATTTTCTTTGAAACTCGTACTATAACGCAACCAAGTATCCTTTGACAGTTTTTCAATAAAAAGTGTTTCTTAAATAGAACCTCACGAAACTTTAATTTTAAAGAGAAATTTTTGGTATTCGAAATAAAAGCTATTTTTCTGCAGATGCAAAATGCTGGCTGCATCCGTCGACATTGTTTTTTATGTGGCATGTCGTTGTCTCTGCAGAACAATAAATAGTTATTTGAATATCTATTTGTCGATTTTAATACCAGGCAAGATGGAGAAGATAGTTAATCTCCTCTCATTGATAATAGCACAGATATTGTAAAGATATGATCTAAGGTCTATCATATACAAACTTGTTTATTTTGGGAATAAATTAAACGACTTTTTAATTTTTTTAAAATAATAATCACAAAATAATCAAGTGACAATACGACGAAGTAAAAGTAATAATAATAAATATACACGATATCGAAGAAGTGTTGATCAAAGTTTTGTTTTAAACAAAACTTCAATGTTGTATATCATCGCAATAGAAACCAACTTTATTATGATACACTATACACTTATAGCTACAACTTCAACACATATTCCTTAAGCTTTTTTTTGATATATCTAGACCTAGAATCTAGGCTTAGACCAGAACGTATATTTTTTTCATTCCAATTGTGAAAACCCAGGAGTCTTATAAAACTATAGGAGTGTGCTTTATTGCGTCAATTATAGACGTATAAAACCAAAGACGGTAACATACTATACTGCGCTGGGCTTCCGGACTGGAACCGCGTCCTGAATCTTCTTCTGGCCGACGTTTCGTCCACACTCGCAAGGCACATCTTCAGGGCTGCTGCTACTGGTGTTGACCTAAAACAAACAGTTGTCAACAGATGTCCCTTGCGAGTGTGGACGAAACGTCGGCGAGAAGATCCAGGACGCAGTTCCAGCTCGGAAGCTCAGCAGAGTATAGTATGGGCAACGACCGCGGAAATCTACGTGTTAGCTTAAAAGAGGGCAACATTTGTAATTCCTTGGTTTTATATTGATAGGGAATTTTGTGGTGTATTCACGGTATTTTAGATTGAAAAACGAAAATTTAAATGTTTAATAACAAAGAAAACGAAACTAACAAATCATATATTTTCCCACTCAGAAAATTAGCTAGAATAAAAAAATACAAAAAGTGTTCCATTTAAGAATTTAAATTAGATCATATTTCTACTAAGTGACAAAAAAATTATACCATAGTTTAAATAATTAGAAATTCACAATAAATAAACACCATTAAAATTCTATTAAAATATATAAACAAAAAAGTTAGGAGGTAGCATCTTTGAACTGAAATACTGAATATATTATATAACGGTTACACTTCTTTTTTTTAAACTATTATTAAAAGTATTTATTTTCGTTTAATTTCCTGTACCAATATCATAACTCTTAATAAACTCCTCAAACAAACAAAAAAATGTTTAAGAACAATAAAGTTTTATAACGTTAATACTTTTTATGGTAATTACCATTTCCTTCACTTGTTTCCAATTTTAACAGTATTTCAACGTTTTCGAAAAAAATATTGTTTGAATATAAAGAGTAAATAAAATATAATATTCTTTCACTATTTTTATGATATGAATACATGTGTCTACATCGTCGTGTCCCCTGTTCTACCTCAAAATAAATTTCAGACAACTCTAAACCCTCAAAATGTCTGCTTATAGAAATAGAACTGTAATGTGTTGTTGTTTAATCGCTCTATTTCTATGATTAGTCCTACAACTGGATAGTCATGTTTGCGCATTTTTTCACGTCGACTCCACTGCAGATTATACTAATCCAAACTTTTTTTTTTTTTTTGAGAGACAATTTGAGGTTTTTTTTTGTTACACCGTAAGGAAACCACATGATTATCTTCAATAATCCGTAAAATGTAGAATATTACCAAAGTAAATGCAAACGTTAAAATTTTTGATGAAATTCCAAATATCTCAAAAACAATTGAATTTAGACTCAGAGAATCCTAATACAAATTGTCTCTAAATAATATGTAGAATTCATTCTTGTATGAAAATATCTAAATACCCTGAGCACACTATTTAGCAGCCACAGCTATTATCTGAGCGCTCAAAACTCAACAATTAATTAATATGTTACTAATATGAATAACGCTCAAACATGAGAACATAAACAGATCTATCCTACTTTACTCTTAATATAGGAGTACCTTATACAAAAGATGTGGTTTCACTTTCATAACCACCTCTTTAGGTTTGTTCTTAGACTTGAAATCCGAAATGATCTCCTCTATTCTTTTAACCACTTCAGGCTCTAACATTTGTGTACCACACGGTCTTCTTTCTACTAAATAGTAGGGTTGAGCTTTAATCCAAGTAGCCAATTCAGTCAACTTTTCCTTTCTATACAAGTGAAAAAAATATTATCAAAGAGAACGACACTACAGAAACAAAAAATGTACTAACCCATTGCTTTCAGGAAATATATCCTCCACGTAGTAAACGTTTTCATTGTGACAGTGTAAGAATTCGAATAATTTCGGACAAAATTCATTGTATGCCTTCACGAGCTCTAGGACTTTCTCGGAATATAACCATAAATTTCCTTCCCGTCTAGTATATCCAGGTATTTCCTCATTTCTCTTGCTGAATTTTAGATTGAGACCGATGTTAATTTTATTAGTGTCCTCAGTAGAATGAAATCTAGAGGATGCTGATACTAAAATACTCCCAGTTACCCTTGTAAATAGTTGTCTTGATAGAGCTAAAAAAAATATATTTCGTTTTTAAATTTTTAATGTCGTATAACATACAAACAAAACAAATATTACAAACGGTTAGGCGTCAAAAGAATTGTATTGAATTTACAAATAACTACACTAAAACTCTGCTTTTTGCTGTAGTAGAATTAGGTTTCTACATACCGTCACCTGAGAAGAAAAATTGCGTAACTCAAAAAATGTAAATTTTACACTAGAAAGTAAAAACGTCATAGATATAATATTATTAGGTTTTTCAATGTCATTTTTTGATAGCAGGTAATTCATACGATCATTAACGTTTGTTTCTTGGACTTGGATATTCTGTCAGCTAGAAGATTAGAATCATATCTAACAGATGGCTCTAAAATCTCATTTTCGATAAAATACGTAGTTACGCATTTTTCTTTGGAAGACGACGATATGTAGCACTTACTTTTCTTTTTTAGCTATTTCTAAGGATGCGTTTACAGTAGCTGGAGAGAGAAAATTAGAATAAAATTTGTCCACCATTTTGTAATACATCCCTTTGTTTATTCACGTTTATCATCTTAATTGAAACTTCTAAGTCGATTAATGTATAAAGTCTCATAACAGGTGAATGGTGGACCAAATATTTTTTCTAATATTCTTATTACACTTTTCTACATCCCTTTTCGATCATTCCCTACACTAGTATTCTCCATGAATATTTTATTTGTAGTTTTAACTTTAAATCAAGTTTCCACAAAATATGAACTGTTACGCAATCGCGTGCGTTGGTAACCGGTCTTCGTTGCCAGGCAATGGTTTTCGGTGACGTAATGTATTCTTTACTACTGAAAGGAGTTGTATACTTTTCAGCAAGGAAGCGACCTTCGCCATCGTTATTTAATGACGTGGCATTTTTGTGTGATATTAGGCGATGAATGATAAGAGCGCTTATAATGATAAATACCTAAAATACACTATGTAAGGTAACAGAAATGTGACAGTATCATATTCTGTCACAATTCTAAATATTGCTAAATACAAGCAACAAAAAGCAACCTCGCGCAAGAGGGGTATTATTTGCCGTAAAATATTACTAACATCGTTACAATACATTTAGAGGTATTTTAGACAAAAATAGTTAGTATAAATTTAGACGTTTGGACTTATGATAAAAGTCACTTGCCAGGTTGAAACATGTATAACCGTATAAATTGAATATAAAGAAGTAATAGGTATCTATTCAAAAGCGTCATCAAGTTACCTGTGATTTTTTGATAGAAAGGGTGAAAAAGCAAAGTCGTACCCTTCACCACCATCGCTACCAGCAGATATGCTGTGTGACTAGATGGATATAGAAAGAGAGAGTGCGCAGTAAAATGCCTCATCTTGGTGATCTCCGGTCCAATATTAAAAGATTCGGATGAACTTGAAGATTTAAATTCTTAATTCGAAAAAATGTTTAAAAGGGCAAAAGATAATTATTTTATTATTTTAAGACAATATGTGAGTTTATTATTGACGACTAGGCAATGATACAGTTTCAACGATTAAAAGAAAATAAAACGCAGTTCTATATCCAATCGTTAAATTTTTATCATATTTACGACCGATTTTCGGACTAGGTCATCTTCAGGTAACGTAAACCGTCAATGAAATTATATTTCATTAATATTAAAATTTAATATTTTTATGTTGTATGAAGTATCACTATTTAATAAATAAAATGTATACATAAATAATAATAATAATATATGTACAAATATACGAATATGCAAGTGTTACAGTGAAATTAATATAAATATAAATAGGAAACTGATATACTGTAACAAATTTCTGGGAGAAATTTTTCAGTTTCCTATTAATATTTATATTTATAATAATATATGTGTTTAAAGTTAAAATATTTAATTTTATTGATTTTTTAAAACGCACTATTTTAATCGAGAAATGGAAATTGATTCCAATGTAATTCGTTTACCACTTAGAATAAGTAAACCATATTTTGAAATATCTTAGTACAGATCTTCTTACATTTTTAAACGCGCTTATACATACCTCAAGTTTAATATACTGGGCTTCTGTTACTAATGTGAAAACTCAGACAACTGCAATTGCCGATATTTCTTTTTTTTTTTAATAGAACACCTGCACATGTAAACATAGGGTTACATCATGAATTCCTATTAGGAAATGCTTTCATTTTTGTATAAGCATATCCTATCTCTTCTATTTTCCGAGCTAGTATGGTTTCCATTAATTCGTTGTTCATTTTAATCGTATTTATAATCGTAGTGAGTTACAATTTCAAAAACGAAGGCCAAAAACTAGTGGTGGACGCTATCGATAGCATCGTGCGCACTACGAATATATCTATACCGTAGTCGACAAATTTTAATTTTAGTACAGGGATCTTATATTATGCAATACGCGCCGATGTCGATGTTAAAACGATATTGGGCATGTGGTGGGAGACATTGGTGCTTTCCCATACTATAGTTAAATTTTGACAATTACAGTATCTAGTTTACCACGCAGAGATGCTCAAATTCAATGGAAACAGTACAAGCATCGTCTTAATGTACTATTTATTTTTCGTTTCTGAATAGCCTAAAGGTTTTCGTTAATTAAAAAGGTTTGTGTTATCAGTCGTCAACAATTTATTCATTGAGTGGAACTAATTCTTTCTCTTGTAGTATCTATAGTAGCTGATATTGATGAACCCATGAAGTTAGCCCCCAATTAGCACGCAATAAAAAAAACACAAATAATAAATACCAAGAAACAAAATACAATGTAATTCTGAGGACATATTAGTTCAATAGACTGATCGATGGCGAAAAACTATTTTTCTTGGATAAGATTAAACTGAAAGTGTTCATTTTACAAATGGTTACATCTGTTGTTCTTTCCGTAAAAACCTCAATTATGGCGGTTAGCATCCTTATGGAAGGTGACTTCATTGTACATAATATTTCATTGAAGAAGTCCGATTCTCTTCGCTCTCTTTCTAGTGTTTATTGCATAAGAAACATCTTTCGGTCAAAATCATGTTGTTCTAGTACTTTGACGAATTATTAATGATACCCATGAGTTATTTTTATTTAGAATGTAAATAATTACAGTTGTCAGTGAAAGATCGGTTTTTCGTTCTTTTGATATTTTACTTTTCCAATCAATCAATCAAATCGATCAATTGTGTTTGATATTGTGAGACGTAATATCGTCGCCTATATCACAATATCACAAGTGTAATAGACATGCTTATGCATAGAAATTGATAACGGATATCGGATTCAATCCCACTCAGGGAAGGCGCACTAATTCCAATTTGAAACGTCACGATTTGTTTGAGGATCCAAATTACCAGGCGGCACTGAGTGCAAAATAAAATAAACCACGTGCCATAATACAAGAAAATAAGGTATGCTCTTGCGCACCTAGGTGTGACGTATTTGAGAGCTAAACAGTACTACCAATCCAATAATTTAATAGATACCACCAATGTAAAGAAAAAAACTACCATTTTTTTTTTTAAATCTATCCTATTAAAATGATGAATAAAACTGTTTTTTTTGCCATTTCCTTCAATCACATTTGCATTGAAACAAAATTTTAGATAATTCACATTTTTAAATGTAGTTTTTAATTGAATGCAAAATCGTTATTGCTTTGTGAAGAGAGAGAGAGTGATTCTGTTGAAGTAAAGTATTTTTTGCCTTTAGAGTAACATTTCATGTTTGCTTATTTTAGTGCAATGAAGCAAATAAAGCATTAATAATTACAAGCTTTACTTTAACTGAACATGTTCTACACTTCTTTAGCTCTTACCTTCATACTTGTTTGTACCTACACGTACTAAAATTTCACTAATTGTAAGTGGTTCATATTTTTTTTTAATGGCAAATGAAATATCTATTAGTCTGGTACAAACATTAATGCAGACAGTGCTGGAATAAAAAAAAATGCAGATAAAAAAGAGAAAGAATTAATTAATGATTGTGAGTGCAGTTTTTTATTTTTCTTTTTTTACAAATTCATTTATCAATTCTTTTTATCCTACTCCTTCAAACGAATGAAAGTCACTCAAGAATTTCCACTACAACGTTTATAAACAGTTTATCCACACAAAATTTAAAACGAACTTATAAAACCTAACTAAAATCACTACACACGTAAATCGAAACTACTACAAGCACAAGCTGACACAAAAACAGTAAATAAAAACTAAATAAAGTATTCTAATCAATTTAAAAATAAACTGAAACTTGTTAAAATAAATATAGTAATTTGGTAAATACATCAACAATAATGGCGATAGCCGAGTGATGACATATCTAAGGGCCATTCGCGAAAAAGTTTTGGTTCTCAGATGAGCATACCTTATTTTCTTGTATCATGCCACTTGCTTTTGACGGCAGCGGCCATTGTTATTATTAGTGGAGAGCATTATTCAAGCACATAGCGTGGTCGGAATACGATGAGCATTTATAAAGAGTGTATATTAAGATATACAATTCTTAGTCCCTCGGTGCAAAACAGTTTCGTTTGCTCTTTGTATATATTGTATATATCTCATACCGAACAAGCATGCAGAAATTGATTTGGCCGATTAGAGCGATAAGGATCAGACAAACATACTTCTTCTATCGAAAAACACGTGCAGCGGAAATACATGGACGTACCTATGAAATTACTATTTTATATCGTATTGAACGTAATCCGCACGCCTTCACGAACAAACTGCCTATTAACTGGGAGTAAACAAAACAATTTTTTGTCCAAAACGTGTGCTCTTCTGTGGTTATTATAGTGTTGTTTTGGATTTGAAAGCCCACTTAACGTTATTAAATTACCATTTTGCTCTTTTTGGACTTGTTTTTTGAAAGCAAATTATCATTTTACTCACAGAATTTTTGTTCTACAATTAGTTTTTTAGTTTTTTGGTATCTTTTTTTTATTATTAGGATAACTATTTTGTATTTAGTTATTTAATATAGGACACGTGTGCATTTAGTAGTGAAGAGATTTTTACGAAACACCTTTTCAACACGGGCAAGGTCAGACATTTAAATTTTTGTATTAAAAGTTAATGAGTTTATGATCGTAGTGGGGTATGATCGTTTTTTTATCTCTCAGAATAGTCGCGAAATCGGCCGCAAACTATATTTATTCTATATATGTACAGGTATCTAGCTGATATTTCAACTACGAATTTACTTTATTCAGGGAAATAAATTACTTGAAAACCCAAATTTGGGTAATATATTATAGCTACACGTAATACACTCACCTAATTTTGTAGAAGCCTCATATGAATTCATATACTTCACTCTCGCGCTTCTTTCGTATGCTAGAACAGAGTCAAAAGAAGGTTCAATGATAGATTGCATAGAAACTTTGACTCGTCCATTTTGCATTGTATCCGGACTTTCCCTGACCTATAAATTATGTGGAAAGGAGTGATGTAGAAATAATACGAAGATGTAGAAACTCATTACCTCTCCCATGCTACCATAGTGTGGGTGACCAAGCATGAAACAATTACTACCAGGTGGAAAAATACTATCTAGATCCCTGAAGGCTGAGTATTTCTCATCGTGTACTGCAATATCGCGAACGATAACGTTCAGGGGATAAGCAGATGTGACAGAGGCCCATTGTTTTTCTAGTGTGACGCGTCCTTGTTTTGTGAACATGTACCTTCGACCTATCAGAACTTTTACGTGAATTAAAACATCCGGTTTACCTACTTCGATACCAAATCGCTGTTTATAACTGCAAACAATAAAAAAATTATTCGTTTTACAAAAGAATATGTTTAACGCTTACAAGTTAGTAATGCCCGATGTATCAACGCCCCAAGATTGCTCCAGGTTTCCTTTATTTTCAGTCACATTGTATTGACCTGCTTCACCAGTTGAGCGGTATCTAAATTCCTTATTAGAAATACTAACTACCCTATTGATAATACACTCTGTATTAGTAATTACATGAAATATATGTATATATCTACTTTTTTACAAAATTATCTTGAATTTAAAAAAGTTGTATAACAAATAATTCAACTTACATATTAACTAACTTTGGATGTGAAACAAGGCATCTAGGCCACATATTAAAATATATAATACCGCATGATAGTATGCTCTTGGTAGGCCGGCATTCGATTCATTCCGTTAATTTATTAGCAATGGGTTGGTGGGTATTAGGGTCCTCAAATTGTATAATATAGAAATAGAAAAGAAGCATCAATAGATTTTAGTTATCAAATGACTATTGTCTTGTTATTTCCCTTTCCATTAATGCAAATGTAATGTTAGATTTAATTTTACCTTTACAAACTTCATAAATCGTGTTTATAATAACTCGGTTACACAAATGGTTACTAATCTGTTATTCATTGTTCAACTTTTCACTCAGTATATTGCCCATAAGTACGGCTAACAGCGCAAATAAGGATGGAAAAAAGAGTCGCCATTTGGATGTTCATCCGGCGGAGTATTCTTTATTCTTCTGACGTGTGTGCGTTTAGAAGTATAACTATTAGAATGTAAGATGTATTAAATATTAGACGTTATTAGTGAAATCACTGCAAAGGTAGTAACAATGTTAAGGAATCATTCACATTTTTAGGGCTCCTTTTGTTAAATTATAGTCTGATCCTCAGCACCGTTCCCCAGCTTTCATCATTATGTTTGAAAGATCGATAGGATTGGTTCGATAGTATTAATATACATAATTTTTTGTATGTTTAAAAAACCCACCAAATCGCCCACTCCTGAAAAGGGTATGTTTATTAAACGCGGTTTCCTGAAATTAGTAACTTACGGTGTTACCAAACTAACCGACATCATTCTTGGTTTTTATCGGGTAAAGATGAGGGTTAGGTTATGTTAATATTTTATGGATGTGAAGTATATGTGACATTTTTTTAGTGCCTTTAATGATTAATTGATTTCTGCGTTGTGGTGTTTTATGGATTGTTGCAACTTGAGGACTGTCTATTTTCCTAGTGCGATGAAGAAATGAAGATATTAATTAACGCTTAAAACTGAAAACTAAAAAAGATGCATTGAATGGGCTTACAAATATATAATGATGTATCGCTTTTTCCATATTTGCATCTTTCAGGAAGATATTATGGACATTGTAACATCATTACCGATGAGATGAATTAGAAATGGATATTATTTTATGACATTTGCAGAAGCAATGAGCATGAGGGCAGAATAACGGAACTTATCTATCAACATTTATTTATATTATTATATTTTAATAAAATAAATAAATATATACAGATCAAACAGTCGACCTATAGTCGGGAGATCGCAGGTCGGAACCATTCGGGATGGGAGATAGCATGAATTACTCTATTTCGCCAACAAAATGCGACTGCGCCCTGTCGAGTGAAGCGCTGTATCACGACGTATCACCAAGGCATCCCTACTTTTCTCTTGCCGAATGGTTCCGACATACCATACTCTGAGTATAGGTGGACTGTTTGGTTTGTATATAATATCAATAAGTTTCTCTAAAGATATGAGTAAATAAATTGTTAAAAATGGGAAAAAAACAAATTCTAAAATATTTAATTAAATTTATTTCAGTTTCTTGTAATTAGGTTTTACCGTAGGGGGTTTCAAAAATATCATTGCTTTGTACTAAGTAAGAAACATTTTATCTATCAATATATTGAACAATTCCCTTATTCGGCAGCAATAATAGTCAAAACAGTGACCACCTGTGACAATAACCTATACACAATGCAACAACACCGTTTCAAAAATTACCACGAATTTCAATTACCACAATTTACCGTTACCAACCGTATGGTCGATTTTTTAAACATACTATTTATTGTATTAAATCCTGAGTTAAAAAAAAATAATTGAAAACGAAAATGTAATACTTTTTTCAACCACAAAATAAATGTATTAAATATATTCATAGAAAATATATGTATATTAGTATGACGGGCGTTTCATTATTTTCTGTTATTATTTGTCACATTTTTTATTACAAAATACATATGTTTTATTACATATATTTCATATGAATCTTAATGCACTAATGTAATATACCACTATGTCAATGTAAACAATTCATAGATCTATTAAGTATGTCGGGTCAACTAGTTCTCAAGATGACCATCAAAATGGCAGCGCTAACGTTTATGTCTCCTTTACGCGGTATATATATCTTAAGTATGTGATCTAGGCACAGTGAAATGATTTCAAACACTCATTTAACAATTATACACGGTCTTGCAATAGTGTATTAGGCTCCCATAGCTCCTTTACGAATCAAGTTAGGAATTTCATTCATATGCCGACTATATTCTATTAAAAAGTGTATATCAGGAAAATGTGTTTAGTAATGGCGGACTGCCAGTTGTACTAAAGGTAGATTACCGGTTCTGTTATTTTAAATGAAACACCTGTATATTATAGTACTTTTGTATTCCTTGTTAAATTTAAAAAGCACTTTGTTAAGCATAATATTAGACCTAAGTCGTATGATTTCTGAATTACATGACGTCTTTAAAATAATACATCAATAAAAAAATACATTCGCAGCGTCCTCGAAATTCGAAGTCTTTGAAATTGTGAAAGTTTGGTGGTGGAGATATTTCCGATATTTTAGTTTTCCACAATAGAAACATTTTGCGAAGAAACAAGGGAGGCCATGCATGTTGTTTCTAGACACAAATTTTGACATTTGTTGTCCGAAATAAATTGGAGTATTTAAATGGGTAATATCTTTCTAAAAATTTATATACTCGCACTTTATTTCTTTACCCTCCAACCCGAACACCTTTCTTAACCGGACAAATAATCCACAACGAACGGTGTCCGTCTTAGAGAGATTTTACTGTCAGGCGTGAGTGGAAATTTGTACATAATAACAGAAAATTTATCGGTATTAGAGGGGTTAGGGAATTTAAAAAATCTGACCGATTTCTTACAATCGGCAATCAGAGAGCAGATCAATTAGCAAAAAAGGCGGTGTCTAGGGGAATAGCACGATAATTAGGTATTGGTTAATTTCGGGTAGTACAGTTAAAAGAACGTTTAGAGATAAACTTAATAATGATTGGCAGGGTAGGTGGGATACCACTGTAAGGGGGAGG
>RXPK01000013.1:731759-839577 GCA_004143645.1 Protaetia brevitarsis | reverse complement strand
TCAAGGAATTGCAAAAGAATCGAAATATCTCTAAAACATATGAATTTAGGTATAGGAATCCATACATAAATTTTAACTATAATTTTAAGGGCAATTCAAAAATATAAAAATTATAGGGTTGTGCTTAAAATAATAAAGTTAATGTCAACACCTTGTATAATAAGTACTAGAGATTTGTGCATATTTTGCTCGATTATAGATTTTCAGATTTTTCTCGTAAATTTTCCATATTTAAAATCGCTGACATTCGTCGTGCGACATCCTGTATAGACTACATGATATGGAAATTGTAACACCAAGAAAGAACGCATTTTTTTTACCAGAAGCGTTCAATTATTCAAATGTAATAATTAATTAAAATTTTGTTTTATGGATGAAGTGGTCATTGCAAACTTGGCACTTCATGCAGTCTTTTCTAACATTATTCACAAGTCATATTTCTTGCAATTGTTGTTTAAATTTTCACCGTGTTCTCTTGCCAAAATTTGGATTAACTTGTTCTGAAGGTGAATTATGCCTAGAGCAACCTGGAAATCACCACCAGTTGTGGGAATTCGATAGAAGCCGAATTGTTGGCTTGTGCGAAAGGTGCTAACCGGAAAGAATCCATCATCATGAGCTATCAGTCATGGACCAGGAGGGAACGGGAAAGTCGCCGAACATAAACTGACGGCTGAAGAAAAACTAATGAGGTACAAGGCCGTTACCTTCGCCTAACGTAATACTCGTTTTTCTGTTGAAAGGCATGTGCATCGAGCCGTGGAAATTATGATATGTGGTGCTATAGTATATACAAGTAGTAAGTCCTCAGTTGGTGTTCATTCGAGGCACTATACACGCTCGGAGTCACTTGGATCATTGATAAATCACCATCCTTATGGAGAATTTTTGCACCATGTATATTTGATTTCAAACTAATGTTTTCCGAATTTATTCCATTAAGTCCCACCCCTTTTCGCTTATAAACATATTCTAACCAATGAAATTTAAATGCAAATAGTAGTAGTCTTGTGCAAGTGCTCTACGGCGCTGGGAAATGAATGTTTTTGTGAGTAAAAATCATTTGAGATTACATCTAAAGAAAAATACTGGATACAACTCCTTTAGTAGAATATTTGACGTTTGGATTTCCTTTTTTTTTGGTATTTCGTGTGATAAATATTTTTCTAGTGGTAGTTTATTTTTTTGTTCGTCTTCCTCCGCATTTATTTCAAACACCACTTGCTATTTTCCGTGCTACTAACGGAATGTACCCTTATTAAACTAACAAATAAAAATAATTACTAATGTAAATTTTTATAAACTCCAGATAACACGACAAAACAGCTGAATGTCAGGATTTTCTTTTTAATTAAACTTAATATTAAGGCAAATGTACCAATTTCTGACCCTGTTCTAATTACTGACACCTTCCCTGTATTTCTCCTTATAAGAGTTTCCTTTGCTGTGTTTGAATAGTTTTCGATTGAAAATAATCCAGCAGACATTTATTTTAAGTTTAATCTTTTTAACTTTAATCAAAATTGTTTTTCCAGTGTCATCTTGGAATCTTAAACATTGACATTGTTCTATCCCTTAAAGCGTCAGTAATTGGGACTTCTACCTTACTTAAAACTTAAAAAAAAAGGTTTAATATCTTAAATTTAACTATAATTCAAGGCAGTGGCGGCCCGTGACAATATTGAGTGGTGAGTCAATCTCCGGGCCACTTCACCCCCTCCCCCCTCTCATCTCCCTCGCTTTTTTTGTATTGATTTTATAAAGTTTTGAACCAGTTTAGTTCAGCTGGCAGTAATTTATTACCTCGTTTATTGCTAACTTAAATAATATTCACACAAAAAAATTAATGTGGACAAATTTAGAAGAAATTTTAAAATGAAAAATACATTAAGTTCTTATCGAGAATACTTATTTACTTAATTATAAATACTAACGTATTTCCTTCGAGCTTATATTTAGTCTTTAAACTGCACGTACTTACATGAGTCACTTGTTTATATTTCCCCACCTAACTAACGCAAACGCGATCTAAGATGATACAAGATGTACGACCGAGGTACAAGTATCAACACTGACCATCTGGTAGTTATCGCAAAGATAAACTTAAGAACAATTGAGAGTACAAAAACTATAAAACATTAAAAAAAAATGGAACATAGAAGATTTAGATAACGAAGAGGTGAGAAAAGAATATGAAAAGGAACTGAAAACACGATTAAAAAGTAATAGAACAAACCGCGACATAGAGAGAGAATGAAATAACATGAAGAATAGTATAACCTAAACAGCAGAAAAAATACTAGGAGGAAAACAAGTGCGATACAGAAAGGGATGGTTTGATAAAGAATGCGAGACTTTAGTAGAAAGAAAGAGGAAGGACAGATTAAGTTGGTTACAAACAAAAAATTAAAATGATCATGAAAAGTATAAACATATACGCAAAGAGGCAGCAAACAAAATAAGAAACAAAAAGCAGAAATGGCTTCAAGAAATGATGGACGAAATAGAAAAGGACAACAAACATATGAGCAAATTAGGAAGCAAAATCGGAAAAGTAAGGTCCTCTTCAACATTAGTAAAGAAGAATGGGGAAAATATATGAGCGAAATGACTACAACAGAGGAGATCATAGCACAAGACTACGAGAACAATGAGTTATTAAAGGAGGAAAAAAATAAAAGAACCAACAGAAGAGCAATGCAATGAAGTAATTCAATATTTAAAGAATAAAAAATCAGCAGGACCTGATAACATATATGGAGAACTTATAAAAAAGGGAGGAACGGAAGTTAAAAAAAGAATTTATGAGCTAATAAAGCTAATATGGAAAAGAGAGGCAATACCTGGGGAATGAAAATCCGGAATTTTAATGCCAATACCAAAGAAAGGAGATACAATGAAATGTGAGAATTACAGAAAAAGAACATTACTAAATGTTGCCTACATGGTGCTAACCTAGTTGAGTTTGAAGAGACTAAGAATATTCACAAAAAAGGCAATAGCGGAATATCACAATGGGTTTCGACAAGGAAAATCAACAATGGATGAAAGATCAAAGTATTGTGATTAGTGATGGGCAAGCTAGAGGAAGTGATAGATACTCGTGTTTTGTCGGCCGCTGGGAGATCGGTAAGAACACGAATCGCTACTCTTGCGGCGAATACACACGAGCGTATCCACTCGTAAAAAAATTCTCATTTTTCCTATCTTGTCCTAATTATGATATCGTTCCTTATTTTAATTTCGTTCCAGTTACAAATTGCGATGTAGAAGAATTACTTTCAATATACAATTCTGTACTGGTGTCTAAGAGAACTGCATTAATAAGGGAAAATTTAGAGGATATAATATAACCATCCAAAGACAAAAAGATTCTTTAACACGTTGACTGCCAGGCGGAAAAATGAGCCATTTTACTAGGCGTCAACAACGGTCCCTGGGACTGCTCTAGCAAGCAGTCAACGTGTTAAATCAAATAGATATATTTTGCTGCTATTTCTTTCACTTGACATATATTTTTGCAAATATCGTTTTCAGTAGGTGTAAATAATATGTTTCAATTGAAAGAAATGGTTCTTTTAAATGGCGACAAACAAATATTTCTCTGATTTAAAGATTTTTTTTCTCAGTGCACATACTTTGTACTATATAGTTGATAAATTAAACTGTATTATTTTACGAATTAGTATTTATCTGTTAAAGCCTGAAGGAATATTTGAGTGTTACGCAATATTAACAACAGAAAGACCTAAGAGCACCACCAATGCGTAGGCTATTGCGAAAACACAGATGCTTGACGCTTCTAGTTCGACAAACAAGTTAAAGAATATGTACGTCATTTAAATATTCCTCGTGATTTACGAGCGCATGTATTTTTTATACACCGGTACTATAAATCGTACCCAGTGAATTTTATCACAGCGTTCATTCAGGCAATCGGACAACAGTTTATTGACGCTCATATGTGTAATATTCGCCGCGCACGGGAATATCCTTATTCTTACCACTTTATTTTCCATATTAGATCTTGGTAAAAGTAATATTCCATTGGCTTTCCATATAGCTTATCTAGTAGTAATTATTAAACTTAATCATTCGATTAAAACAACATAAAACACTGAAAATCACGATGATAACAGCAACTATCTCGACTGTCACTAGGTCCGGCGCTATATTTTGCGAAGCACATTACGAAATGGCCTTGAATAATAAAGCTTCTAAAGTGACACCCCGAAGTCCTATGTCATCGCCTCATTCACACACCACCATTTATTGATAAATTAAAACAATAACAATACAGCCTTAAACACGAAGGTACTACATAGGGTTACTTACTCTAATTATCGCATTGTTCCTAACATGTCCCTATTCTAATTAACTAGTACCTAATTAGTATTTCAGAACTAGTGACGGTGGTATTGATAATATCGCGCCCGTGGAGCAACTTTAAAGATCAGTATTCACCCACACTGAAAGAAACTAAAAAGGTTATGTCAACATAACATGTTAACACATTTCAACAATTGAATTAACTAAAAATTAGTTTAAGTGAAGCTCTAACCTTTCTTTCAGTGTATGAGCAAGGGAAACCAAAAAAACCTTACTCTTACACACCCATAACGGGCCAATACTGTCACTAACATATGTAAATGGATATTGTAAATAAAAATAACATAATGTTGTTAAAAGTGTATTCCCGCCCATTTGCCGCTTTTTGTAATCGTAAATCATAATCGCACTTGTTTAAAAAAAAAAATCAAAATACAAAATAATGTCGGAACCACTCGGCAAGAGAAAAGTAGGTAGTAGTAGGTAAGTTCACTCGACAGCGCACAGTTGCGTCTTGGTGAAATAGAGTAATTCATGCTATCTCCCTTCACGAATAATTCCGACCTCTAATGCCCCTACTATAAGTCGACTGTTTGATCCGTATACCAATCATGCACCTCTAAACGCAAAATCATATAGTGACAGCGAAAAAACGCGAGAATTCCAACAAAATACAAAAGAATACCAACATAGCCTAATAGAAGCTATTTGCATTTCAAATTCAATGACAAAAAGTAAAAGAAATGGTATAAAGTTTAATTTACTAATAAGATCTAAAATATAGTGTGAACTTTTAATGGATATGTTCTTTCATGCTAATATAAAAAGTATTTTTATTAGATTAAAAGAAGTTGTACTTGCCTTACGTACACATTTTTTTTTATTTTTCTGTAGTCAAACCACGTTTTGAAAAACATATCTTAATCTTACATTTTTGTATTGTTAATAAAGAAACCGCATGATTCCTAAATAAGGTGAGTTGGACTTGAATATATAGTCCACCAACTGGCACGCTGGATTTAAGCGTGGGCAGAGCAAAGCAACCATCCCAAATTCGCATAAAAAACAAAACACCGAATGAACCATCAATTCATACATGCTGGATGGAATGCCATATTCTTCAGCTGCTCGGAGATTCACTTTTCCAACTATACTCAGGTTCAGAGAATTTCTCTAAATCCGTTCTAAGAGGTCTACATCATATTTTGCCAAGGCCACCCAGAATCGAACACGTCTGCGACATTAGAACTTCTGCGCATATGCTGAAAGTTCTCCGACATGAGTTGCGGGTTGCTTAGCAGAACATACCCCAAGACGGCATTGACCGCCTACTAATGGAATGTGAGACCAATAGCGGCGGTCCAACGCACGACTAATATTTTTTTTTTTTTGATTCTATTTGAAATTTGAATTAATTATTATTTTTGACTAGTCAAATGTTTCTGTAAAGTTTGATCAAAAAAATCGCATCCCTTCTTAGTGTCGCAATTTCCATTTCATGTAGTATAAACAAATAATAATGTGTATATAAAAAAGTACTTACGGAGTAACATTTATATATTCCAATTTGTTTGTATAATAATCTTTCTTGTGCAATATAAATTCTTCTTGGAACATCCCATCAGAATCAGTATCATCTTCGGAATCATCATCTTCCTCTGAAGCCTCATCCTCATTGATTTCGTCATTTAAAGCATCACTTTTGTCAGGTGAATCGGGAAACTGTAGAGTTGAATGATATTACAGTTTCTGAATTAATTTATTACTTTGATTCACTCATTCACATACCAGTTCTTCCACGGTAGCTTGTATTAAAGCATCCAACTCAGGATTTCGTGCTTTCCGTGGCTCTAACGGTTCTGATTCGTTGAGATCATTTACTGCATCTGACCTATACTGTGAGAACATTGAAGTAATGCAGTTGTGAATATACTGATGCTTTTCTTACACTCTTTCGTTGGTTTTCATTGGGTCTGCGACCTGTCTTCATTTCGAAGTATTTTATATCTGCATATTGCTCTTCAAAATGATCCAAATCTATTGCAGCCAAAGCCTGCATAAATTTTTCAAATCTTTGCAAATTCAATGTACCTCCTTCATTTATATATCCTATATCAATTTAGATTTTTTAATATATAAAATACGGAACAAAGAATGATACAAATTATTTTACTAAAATTAGCATTCCCTATATTTTATGCACTAACATAAAATTGAATTCTAGTGTAGTTATAATAAATACTGCAGGTGCTTGATTTATTATTATAGTAAACATATACAATTATAAAACGAAATGAATATAATTCCATATAACCCTCTTATCATGGCAATTGCTGTTATATGGTCAATATTAGGTGCCAGAGTAAGATCCATATGAATATTTATGTGATAGAAATGTGCAAAACGTATTCGGTGCTTTTGTATCCGATACCTAGAGGAATCAAAAGTATCAGATACCGGGTATCGATGAGATACATTTAATTGAATATTCATTTTATTTTAGCAGACGTATACATATACCTATACAATAGTGCTCACAGGGCTACGTTAATATAGAGAGAGGAGAATATAAGTGGGGAGTGTGCATCGCACAGCGAGTGAGACGTATCCATGGCTATGTTTCTCTCAGGGGAGGGGGAAGTCTTTCGTTTAGTGCGGCCACTTCGCACATTGGCGCGTCCATCAGTCCCGCCAAATATTTTTAAATTAAGTTCGGTAAACATCGCAAACACTCGTTCATATTCGTTTTTAGCTCTCGCGTTCGCGCCAAATCAAACGTCAAACCTGTTCTGTAAACATATCGCACGTGGTTAGACGTTGTCGGCAAGTGGTTTTGTTGTGGAAGAAAGTTATATAATAATAAACAGTTGTAAGTATAGGACCGGCATTTCAACTTTATTATAATAAACATATATTACAATCAATTATAGTTGTATGATATATGGGTCGAAAGAATTGGGCTTAGCCAACTAGAAACTAGATCCAGAAGCTGCATATAAGAGGTACAGAGTTTGTGACCGGCATTTTAGTGAATTTTGTAGAATACCTGGAAGTACAAAATTAAAATTTGGGAGTCTGCCAACTTTGAATTAACCAGGTAGGGAGTGTATGATTTTGTCATGTATGTTAGACTGTGGACATAATATTGCTTACGAAGTAGTCTGATAATATATGTGCAGTGACGATATGAAATTACATGTGTCTTCATTTGTTTCAGGGTATCGTGAGGACTCTACAGAGGACAATTCTATTTATTTTTATGGAAGAGAAGTTGTAGCCAATATATTATTAACACCGAGCACAATGTTCGCCAAAAAGTTTTCAGAATGTAGTTATTACATAAGTAAACTGATTGTTTTTCCTTCAAATAAAATAAGCATCAGAAAACACATTTTAACCTATTTATGTCAACATATAGATTTGACTTTTTTCAATTGTGAAGGAACATGATTTGCAACTCTGTTTTTAAAAACACACAATGGAATTATTTATTTATCATTGGGTTAAGAGTATTAATAATATCCTTTAAGGAAAATCCACAAATTGTTCTGATAAAATAAATCCGTAGCGTATGAAAATACTTGAAAATCAAGAAAAAGAAATAACGTAAAACATTATGTGTTTATTATATTTGTGTAGTTATGCTTGTAATATATCTTATCCAGGTGTTAGAGTACAGTTTTTGTATTTATACATCATTATTATTTATGTTTTATAGAATTTGTCCAGTTTCACAATTTATTGTTTTCTATGTACTTTTTTTTTATTCTATATTGTCCATACTTTTATACATATTAATTTGGATGGAGGAAATATAAATTTACTGACTTGTCCATGTTATACTGTTACATTATCAACATATGTTATTAACTAGTTAGGTATATATATATATAATGTTTTCGGTTTACTGTTAATAAATGTATAAATCTGAATACTGCTACCTTTTTAACTTTTATAATCATGTAAAAGCACTATTTTATCAAGGGGAGTCAACTAATAATGCTCTTCTTGATTAAATAGTGCTTTTTATTGATTATATATAATTCCATAAATCCTATATATAATATATTTTAAATTTGAAAATACCGCCATTGGAATTTTCGCTTCGGACACTTGCCACTGCGGCGCTGTTTAGAACGACCTACCCCCACACAGAAGAAACACCTCTATATCTATTTCCCTATGGACGTATCAGTTGCATATACGTGAGAGAGTGCAGAGCAGAATGGAGTATTCACTGGCGGAAAAAGTACAAATCGTAAAATGGTATCATCAAGGTCACTCGACCCTATCAATTGTCGGTCTTTGTAGAAATAATTTTGAAAATAGACCTGTTCCTTGTATTGATACAATTCGCCGCTTTGCAAATAATTTTGATAAATTCGGATGTGTTTCACCATCTGAACATAAGAAACCAAAAAATAATACGAATGAAGAACGGGACGTGATGATATGCGCTAGTGTTGAAAATAATTTTGCACAAACAACAACGCAAATAAGTCGACAAGTAGGTGTGTCGCGTGCAACTGTGGGAAGGGTTCTCAAAAAAAAAAAAAATACCGCTGTTATCATATTCAAAAAACAAACGAAATATTTCCTCATGACAATCACGAACGAATTCAGTTCTGCCTAAATATTGTCGAAAAATCTGCACAGAACGAAGACTTTATAACAAATATTCTATTCACAGACGAGTCAACATTTCCTTTGCATGGTGCACATATCTGTGCAAGTGCGATATTGGTCACGTACTAATCGACATGTTACGTATACCCGCCATACACATACCCTCAAAAGTTAAATGTGTGGGTTGGTATAACTGGGAAATAATATCATTGGTCCCTTTTTTATAGACGGGGCGTTAAACACACAAAAATACTTGAACTGTTGGAAACCATGTTATTCCTCTTTACGCGTAATACCAAATGTTGAATTAGAAAATGTGTGTTTCAGCAAGACGGCTGCCTGCCCACAACAGTATAATGCACGACAATATCTTAGAGCCACTTTCGGTGAACGAATCATTTCGAAACAAGGAACAATTAGTTGGCCAGCCAGATCACCTGATTTATCCCGAATGATTTTTTTCTTTGGGGCTATGTAAAATCAAAAATTTACACATTTGAAGAGCAACGGGCCAACAATTTAAATGAATTACAATTAAAAATTACTAATTGTTTAGAATCCATTACCCAGACGTACTCGCAATGTTAGGCGGGATTTCTATAATCGAGTAGCTCTTTGTTTGGAAATAGGAGGAGCCGTTCGAACATTTAAATTTAAATTAGTTCTTTGAATTATTACGTTTATTTATTTCTTTTGGCTAATGCTGAATATCTTTTAAGTTTCGTTTTAATCAGGAAATATTTACGTTATTTTATAATACAGGAGACACCTTTAGTTTTATTTATTTTTGGCATTATTTTAGACATATTTAATTTTTTATCTTTCTAAATATGCGTTTTATTAAAAGCATACTATTCACGTTGTATTTTATTTACTTTTATGATAGGAAATAGGGACAAATAACAATAAAATGGAAGAATTCATATGTCAAGTGCCAAAGCCAAAGTTGTGTGTGAATAAGTTCACCGCACTTTCTCGCTAGCTAGGATGTTGTAGTATGCGACTACGCTAGCCATGCTCCCACCCATATTCCCCGTTCCGTATATTAACGTAGCAGTGTGCGCATTACTGTATAACCACATATCGTCAGCTTGCTGCCAAAACCAGATAAGTTACATTTTAATACTTTTGAGATATAGGCACTCGTCTTATTTTGGCCGACTACCTGACTTAATTTTCTCTTACTGCAGTTAATCTTTGGACCGACAGGTAGTACGAAAAGGGATCGGATTTAATTGGTCCCATAAATAGGTAAACTGCCCCCCAAATCTTTGTAGTCGTATAGGACAAATTATTTGTAATTTACGCAAACATATTTTTGTAAATACCTTTTCATAGAGACTAGTCTTAATGATTTTCATTCATTATATCTTACTTACCTTATGTTGATCTATTTTTCTTATTAAACGAACAATATACTGTAATCGTCAAAATGGAATTATACTATAGGAAAGCAGAGAGTAGGAAAGAGCGCGCTGTTTTAAAATAGACACAAATATATAGCCGTGTGTCCCACCACATGTTTCACGTCGTTGTGTGAGATCCTTTAAGGTATATGTTATGTTACATCTTACATTAAGAATTTTTTGTAAATAAATTTCAGATTTCAATTAACCATTATTGTTTTATTATTTATTAACCGGGACTCAATTTACACATGTATATCAGGTAGTTAAAAATTGTGGAAGGCAATTTAACGATTGTTAGTAGTTGCTCTTTATCTTGGGAGGCAATTTACATATACCCGCCAGGACATAATTTATTCAAAGAATGCGCTTAACTAGAAACTCAAAAATTGTATTTATCTTGTTTTGATAGTAAGCCGATATTTTATATAGCCTAGATCGGCAGATATATTTATACAACGTACTGCTATGGTTAGACTACTGCCGCTGCGGTTGAGTGTATTTTAAGTTGCATAGTTTTGTTGTTTCAATGTTCCGAGAATTTTCACAATAATTTTATTTTGTATAAATTTAGTTAAAGAGTTTATTGTTTAATTTAATTAAATTAGTGTTAAGTTTTTTTTTTATTATTCCATTCATTCATTTGTCTATCGTTTGCTTATGTAGAGTTAATGCGGATCCTATTGTATGTTGGCGTATTGTTTATACGACTGCGTTGTACGATTTTTAGAGGGATTTTTGTAAGAAAATACAGTTGTAGAGTTTTGTTAAGCAGTTCCTTGTTCGACTATTGACGTGAGTGGACGTATTTTTGTATATCATTGTTGCCATTTTGTAATTCATTTGTTATTGAAATTTAATTTCTGTAAAAATATAGCCGATCAAGGAATTCATTTTGTAATAATTGTTAATATATGTGCACATTATAGATATAAGATCATTTATTATTTTTGTTCGGGAAGATATTTTTTGTTTTTATTCTCTCATTATAGTTTAAAGAGTTTTTTATCCGTTTTTCAAATTTGCTGATTCATTTTTATTTATTTATCAATCACCTTGTTTGGGTGAGTAGAAGTTTTGTTCTTGCATTTAGTTTATTTTAATTTGAAACCACGTGGATTGAAATTGTAAGATTTTGGATTATCTTCCTGAACAAACAAAACTTTTGCTTTGCATAGGAAATAGCATTGTCCTAGTTTAATTTTGAGTCAAGTGCAGTTTTTATTTTAGGCCAGAACCTTCAGTTCACGGTTTTTTTTTCTGCACAAGTTGTAATTTTACCCATTTTGAAAAATTTGATTGTTAATTAGCATCATTGGGTTAAAAATTCTGTTCTTTTATTTTATTTTAAACCTTTACAATTTTCGGGTAATTAAGAAAGTCTGATTTCATTCACTCACAATTTACTTTTCGTGGTTAGATTCAAGTTTTAATTCGCGAGGGTAACTCTAATAGTTCTTTTGCGTTCTTTAAATTTTATCCACTGTGCTAGCTAATTTTATTTTTCTTTTCATTGTAAAATCAGTTTTGCATTTTTCTTTAAATTCATTCAGTACACAGCAGCACGTATTAGATACTTATGAGTAAGTACCAGCCGAGAAAAGTATCGGCAAGGTATCGGTATCTATTCGATACTCAATAGTATCTAATATGAACGCTACTAATATTCACGCACGTGTTAAGATTGAATGAATAGGAATCTTGAAGATTATATTTTTTTCTTGATAAATAAACCGAATGATTTGGCATTGTGAACCTGCTGCCGTTTTTTGTATATGATACTCTATCCAACTGGATTACCGTCTGATTTAAAACATATATTTTTTGATGTGTGTATTGTGTACATTTATTTGTTTATAATTTTAACACATCCATACACGCAGAACAACTGATGCGTACGTCTTGCTTAATTGATGAGTTCGTTTAAAAGTATCGAGTAGGAACGCAAAAACTATCGGTATCTACTTGATACTCAAAAGTATCTATGATACACACCACTAATACGTAATATTACGAAATACATTCTTGAGCGTCACGTATGTCAGTTAATATGATAAAACTTTAAACAATTTTGTTAGATTATAGATAATAAGCGACATTTTAAACAAATATACGAACCATCAAACGTAGGTAGCACTTTTATGTAGGTTTGATACAAAATCGGCAGCGAACCATTTGCGATATGTAAATTCGGCAAATTTGGTATGAAGTCGTTACCAACCAGAAAACCCATTAGTACCTAAATTCATAGTAGTAAATATAAAAAGTCTATACCACTGGCTCAATATATACCCAATCATCTATAATCTTTTCAATATCATAAGAAAATGTCATTTCCTTGCTATTCTCAAGTTCCTTGAATTCCAATTCCAGATATTCCCTCATTAAAGAAAGATGCAGTAGATAAAACGTTATTTCTTCAGGAGATGATTTCCGTTTTGTGGATTTCTTTCCAAATTTAACCTGTAAAATATAAATTGTTAGTTAGGCTATTGCACACTAGATTCTTTTTTTTGTAATATTGTATCAAAACAGCCTCTCAATACCTCTTCTCTTAGTAGGGAAAAATGTGGTTCATGTGTACATAATCCTAACATAATGAGATCGGCATCTAAGCCATACAGGCAGTGTCTTGTGTTTGGATCATATCCAGGTTGAGCTCTCATATATCGTATATAATCCATAATTTTGTGTTCACCTTCACCAGGTGTCTAAAACAAACAATTAAAATATTATTTTGTTCTTGCGGTCCACTTGTGGATAAAAACAATTTTGAAAGTTTAATAATTCTGAAAGTCGTTTGTCGGTACCTTCGGTATCATTAATATTTTGATTTTACAATCGTTTCTAATGTAATTTTTGTTGTAACATTCAAATGCACGATATTCGTTGACGCAATGAGTCCGACAACCAGTGTAAGCGAGGTGTTGATGTAATGTTCCGAACATTTATCCATTAACCTTCAAAGAGGCGCGCTGGCGGCATTTACACCGCCGTTTCAGGAAAATCAGTTATGTGCCCTCTGTCACGCACGACCATTTTACATAAGGCATCGTATATGTATGCCGTCGCATGCACGCAGACCTTAACTAATTTCACGCACTTACCCGAAAGTTAAAAGTGCGATACTGGAATTACTAAACTTTAACTCAAAAAATTGTTGGAACAGGTGGTATTCTAGCCGTAGAAGAGTATCTAAACAAAGTGTAACATAAATATCATGTGAATATTTCCACCTTAACCTTGAAAAACCAGAAAGACGAACCGAGTTATATACATACTGTAATCGTCAAAATTTAACTATAGTATAGGAAAGGAGTGAGGAGAAAAGAATGCGCCGCTTTAAAATAGAAACAGACATATAGAAGTTTTAGATCGTCGAATGTTCTATTCCAAATAAATGAAACAGGATTTATTATATAAAACTAGAAAAATTGAACTAATGAAAAGTGTAACTAAAGAGAAGTAATTATCATACGAAATCATATACGATAAAAGAATACATTGTTATTCTTTTGAACTAGGAACATAGTCGCTATGTACTATTAAATATGGTATCATCACTATATAACACTGTCCAGGAAATTTTGATTACAACGACTCTTTTGTGAATATGAATTATAAAATATCACACAACTCGATAAATCCTTGAATGAAGACTTGGACGGATACATAAGTGGTATGGATGATACTTATGCTTATTTATAACCCTTTGTATAGAGCTTTTACCAATCATCAATGAGAATTTTCTCCTAAGACGAGGAATACTTCTAATAAATTCATTTTCTTTGTTATTACTTATTATAATTTTGTATTCCGCCGATCGTGTTTCCTCGAAGTGCTCACGTAAATTGCAAATTTCAGCTACTCTGCGTAGCGTCGTGCTAGTAGTGCAAATTTTGGGTCTTTTTATAGTAGGATAGACTGTGCTAACCTACACCCTCTACCCTCAAAGCCCCAGTGTTTTTAATGGGGTAGACTCTTCTCCTTCTCTGTTACTGTCAAAACGTATATCACCTGATGACTATTCGTTTTGAATGAAGAGAGTTCAGTACAGATCAGTTGGAGTTCGGTTTACTTCGCTGCTACATACTCGCATACTGCCCACAAACCGAAGACAACTGTAGCTTTTGAAACGCCTCTAATCCTAGATGTTATTCATTGGGATTCAGCTGCTTATAAATTCCTTGCTCCCAGAGTAAGGTTTTTGCCATGGTTTTCCCTTACTCCGTGGCCATTGATTTTATATAAGTATATTATATATAATCAGTGTCCTTGGCGAATGCTGGGAGATAACGAAAGTCGTTCCATGGGCGCATTTAATAATAACTGATAGCTGACTGATTTACAGTAGACTCGCGATTATGTGAACTAATCACATTTTACTTTTTTTTTTATCATTTTTCAAAAGTAATATTCGTATGGTCGCGAGGCTACTGTATTATATTTTTGTTATTAAAATCATAGGAAGTTATTTAGTTAGAGTAGGATCATTTCAATTTTATGGAAACCATATAGTACTTAAATAGGTAGCCTCGTGTAGTACCTTTTCAGGTGGAGCACGGGGTTAGGATGATTTGTAATAATTTAGTTTTCATAAATAAAGTGCTTATAAATTCGTGATGCCAGCTATAGTCTTTGTCAGCTTTTTTTTTTACCTAATTATGTACACACTAATAATAACAGTGACAGATTTTTGCAGTACGTGTGATTTCATATTTTATTAATTGACAAATAGGGTCGGGAACTATTATTTTTTATTTTTAAATCGGAAAGAAAAGTTCAAAATTACTACGAATTTACAGGGTTTTTGTTTATGAAATTAATATTTTTAAAGGAAAAGAAGTTTAAAAATGTATATTTTTGAAAAAATTTAGTACAACGTCAGAACTGTTTCGCCCAATAAAGCATTAGAGATTCTGTTTTGAGGGTTTTGAGCTAATAAAAAAAATAGTTAGCGATGTGGCAATTGTATAATCTGTGCCTCCACCTCCGCTGTCAGTTAATGTGTCAAATTCTCAATTGTGACATTTTATGTTTGACTGGAATTCCGTTTATAGTCCCTGTGTTTTTAGAAAGATATCTTCCCTAAAATCTAGATTTGCTGGAATAATTTTACTATACAGGGTGTCAATATCAACTTTCTTATTTTAAATGGAATGGCGCAATTTTTATGGGTCCAATGTATTGCTCGCATCATTTTTGATGAGTTTGTATTAATGTTTCCTATTCCTAAAAGTAATCGTTTTTGAGATATTTGTAATTTTGTCAAAATTTTGACGTTTGCACTCTTTCCAATAAAATTAAATATCTCATAGGCTATTAGACATTAAGATATTCTACTGATGTGGACGCAAGTACACGGTCATAGGTATTGACTGCAACAACGGTAACTACAACATCATATACAGGTTGTTCCAGAAACTCATGTCCAATATGGATAGCTTCAAAGTAAAAACTTTTTTTCAAATGGAACGAGGTATTTTTCAGTGCAGCATTGAATGCAGCGTGAGATTTTGCACCGATTAGTATTAAGGTTTAGTATACCTATTTCATAGTTTTTGAAACATTCATATTTATTTCAAAAAACCGGCAAATTACTACTGTAAAGCAAGTCATTCGGAACACTCTGTATAGTATTTTTCAAAATAATGCGTCATCTCTTCTTGCATTCATTTGTAATAATACTTGAAGTATTTATTGTTCCGAATAACTTGCTTAACGGTAGGAACTTTGGCATATGTTTGCCGCTTTTATAAAATAAGTGTGAATATTCCAAAAACTATCAGAAATGGGTACCCTAAACCTTAATAGTAATTTATAAGAATTTTGCGCTGCATCCAATGCTGTACTAAAAAAATACCACGTTCCTTTTGAAAAAAAAAAATTTTACTTTAAAGATATCCATATTGGACATGAGTTTCTGAACACTCTTTATAGGATATTGCAGTTACCGCTATCGCAGTCAATACTTGCAACCACATCAGTAGAATACCTTAATGTCTAATAGCCTATGACATATTTAATTTTACTGGAAGGAGTGCAAACGTCAAAATTTTGACAAAATTGCAAATATCTTAAAAACGATTAGTTTTAAGAATAGGAAACATTAGCACATACTTATCAAAAAAGATGCCAGCAATACACTGGACCCATAAAATTGCAGTATTCCACATAAAATAAAAAAGTTGACATCGACACCCTGTATACCAAAAATGCTATAAGGCTGAAAAAATTTTCCTTAAATAGATCATAGTCGGCCATGACTACCCTGCAAGTTTCAAAATCAAATTCCTACTAGAAGTTCGAAAAATTCTAATGATCCAGTTCGGTAGGACAGCCTGTATAACTTCAACAAACCCGATATCTAATAGAAGCTTGTAAAAAGACGAATCGAATGGTATACAAACATAATATAGGGTGTTTCCATTTAAAATTTTTGAGAGAAAATATATTTTTCGTTCTAAAACATCCTGTATAAACAAACCAGTGATATTTTGGTTACATGACGTATGTCGCCTAAAAACTGAAGTAACGAATAATACTTAGGCCAGATTTGAAAATTTGATTTTAAGAAGGGCGAAGCCGCAAGCTGGTAAACTTGAGTCTTATAAATAGCTAAACAACTGATGAACAAAACCACTTAACGCCTGATATTAATTTTGTTTAAGTGATCTATCCAAATGATTGATAAAATACTGCTTTGTTAAAAAAAATACAACTTTGACATCTTTCTGAAAAACGGGATGCTCTGTATAGTACAAAACTTTTTTAAGACAAGCAGTCAGATACGATGTTTAATAATTAGTTAGATTAAAAAAAAAAATGTTTGTGGGTTAATGACTTAATTGAAACGTTAATGAATGCCTCTTTTCAAAAGAGGGTGCATTAAACTTCCATAAATAAAATTAGTATGATATAAGAAGTAAAGAATTATTAATGCTTAATAGTTGATTGTTATGGGAAAATCATAATATGCTAAAAGATCAAATATCCTAAAATAGTTTAGACTAGAGTAAACGTGCTTAACGTGATTTCTAATGTTCTCCTGCAGACTATTTAATATTTTAAGTCATACTTCAGTACAATCTGATTTAAAATAAATCAGAATTCCAAAGAATTTAGATTGGGAACTATCTCAACCTGTTCATATTCAGTGTTGCCTGATCTACTGATTTTGCAGTGGATCTATTGCCTTTAACCATGATCTACTAAAATGTATTATAAATGTACTGAAAAATGTATAATAATAAAACTGATAAAATATGAAATAGTCCCTTAGTAGTAAGGGTTCAAATTGACTTCATTTACATTTTTTGTTTAAAAGATCATATAAATTAACCTAATTTGCTTACAAGATTTATATTGACACATACTCATTAATTAGGGTTGCCATATTTTCAAAAGCAAAAATACGGACAGCGCACCATATCAATTAACATTTCCGTGATATGTTCTTCAATATTCACTTGAGACATATTGTTTAATTATTAATATTATTATATAAAAATATAGATATATATCTCTTCAGACGTGATGCTACTGGAAATGCAATGTTAACACACATCTTACGAAAGTTTGAATGCTAAAATAACTATAAAATGACAAAAGTACGACTCGAGTACCACAAATTGGAAACTAGAAAAAAAATACGGACGCCTTGCAGAAATACGTACAAATTACGGACAGTTTATAATCTACGGACAAGGCTTACAAAATGCGGACTATCCGTAGAAAATACGGACGTATGGCAACCCTATCATTAATGAACTCATTATATTTATGTATTTATCTTTATAGATATTTTATGGATTGTATCTTCTTTAATATTATTATGTAATTTACCTCATGACCAGACAAAATTATTCTGCATTGTCTCCATAGTTTGTCAGTAGATATTTTATTAACAACAAAGTATTTCAATTGCTCATGTAGCTTTGCCATGAATACTGTTCCTGGAGTAATACAATTTGAGTCAAATCGTGCTTCAGTAGGCAACACCTCCCCTTTTTTCAGTGCTTTCTCTTCTAATTTTTCGGCATCTTTGGCTGAACGAAATCTTCTAGCTCTTTGTTGATTCATCTTAGCTCGTGGAGCAACACCATCAACAGCCATAAAAAATAACTTTCTTGGCTTAATCATACGAAATAATATTTCTATATAATGAAATATGTCCTGAAAGATCTTTTCTTCAGTTATGCGGAAATGTGGATCATCGTCCTCTGGATGAGAGCATGTATGTATTATTCCATTCATATCCAGATAGAGATTATCAAACTCCGGTATCTAATAAGTGAGGTTATTAAGTGAAATTTTGCATAAATTTATGATTTTCTGTTTACCTGATGTTCCTTCACAATTTCACTTAAGCATGGATATCGTTCACTTATGTACCTGAAAAACTTTGTGAACACCCATTCTAACTGCAGAATTATATATATAAACTTAATTTTATAAAGGTAAAATTATAATTTCATAAAGTACAAATTAAATTCATTAAAATTGCAATATTGCCATAACAAATATAACCCAATAAATACAAGTACGGAAATACGACGAATATCACAAATCACATGGTAAAATAGATAGCGATAAATACCGAACATGCAAGAAGCGGAACGTTTAAACTGTTTAAACTTTCTAAAGCAAGAAAAATGTTAATAAAAAACAAGATAAGATTAATAAATAATAGAAAATTATTAGATAGTAACTAATACTGGAGATAATTTTTAATCAAAATTGCGCAACATCACTCAAAGATTAACAATACATTTTTTTTTACTCTGGATAGGAAGTGGTAGAATAGGTTGACAGAATAATGATGGAATAATGTGAGGTTAGACTCGCCCACGATTCGACCACTCGACTGGGTGAATGTGCCGGTGTCGCATATGCCAAGTTTGTTAATCGCTCAATCCGTTGTCTTTTGTATAATTGCGAATGGTATTGCCATTGAGTTCGTGGCAATATATATATATATAGAAGTAAATGTTTCTTTGTTCTATCTATTATATATTAAATCACACCTACATTAAGCCACAAACAGTAAAATTATATAGGGTTAGTTTATATGGAAACACATTAAGAAATCTTTACATCAGTCAATTTGTGAATAACAAGTGGGGTACTAAGAAGAAACACAGAAATATTAAACTAAATACATTTACAGAAAATATGGTAGATCCACAAAGTGAAGAAATTTTAGCCCCTCTCAGGGCCAAGGTAAAAGAGCAAGTAAGTAATGAAATGTAATGCATAGAAAATGTTTCTAATAAAAACTACCAAAACATATCTTAGGGTGATCTTGTCCGTCAACTAAAAAGTAATAATGCACCAGATTTAGATATAAAACAAGCAGTTGCTGAATTAAAATTAAGAAAAAAAATATTGGAAGACAAAGAATTAAGTTTAGCACCAGCAACTGCTACATTTGACAGGGCTAAAATGGAGGACTTATTAAAACGCAGATTTTTTTATGATCAATCCTTTGCTATATATGGTGGGATAACTGGCCAATTTGATTTTGGACCCATGGGATGTGCATTTAAAGGCAATTTGTTACAAGCCTGGAGGCAATTTTTTGTGTTAGAGGAACAAATGTTAGAGGTTGATTGTTCTATACTAACACCTGAAACAGTATTAAAGTATGCAACCTTTATTGTACCTTTAAATGTCATCTTATGTTCATCGTTTACAGAGCTTCTGGTCATGTAGATCGCTTTGCAGATCTTATGACGAAAGATGTCAAATCTGGGGAATGTTTTCGTGTGGATCACTTGATTAAAGCACACCTAGAAAAATTAGCTTCAGAAAAAGATACACCTGCAGATGTTAAAGAAGAATGCAGAGATATTGTTGTGAAGGTAAGAGCAAAATAAGTTTACAGAAAATATGGTACTTTTTTTTAAGGACTCTCAATGCAAATTTTAGGCCTATGTATGAAGTTAATCCTTTTTTTCTCCTATGTTGGTTACCTTCTCTCTCCCCTTGGCTCTCGAATGTCTGCACATTCATAGCAAAACATTTTTATTGTGAGGAGAGATGAGTAAACCTAAATTTGACGTAGCAGTTACTAACTGCTGCTGCTGTTTTAAAATAAGAGTTAAAATTAGCTGCTAAAAATAGCAGACATTTTTTCTATAAAAGGACTGTATTGAATCTGATGATAATGCAATGCTCAATAAATGTATGAAAAAATAACATAGCCTATTTGAGCACAATCCTTTATCCCATATAAACTTTTCAGCTATAAGTTATAATTAAGAAATTGCAAACAAAACTGTTTCAAAAAAAAAGAAAGAACATACAGTTTTGTTTGTTCTCTCATTTTTAACGTGTTTGCGCTGTTGATTGCATCTATTTTACCTTTACCGTTTTAAAATCCTAATTTAAAATTGAAAGATATGTGAAATAGTTTATACCGTTGTTGTATTTTAATCGACAATTCAAAATTATCTTTGACTTTTTTAACTTCAATTACATAAGGATTTTTTTGAATAGTATTGTTTGTAATTTCTTAATTGTAATTTATAGCTTGTTGAAGGTAGAGGGAAAAAACTAACGAAAGCTCGCTTATGTAAAAGTGTATAAAGGATTGTGCTTAAGTAGGCTGAGTCATTTTATTTCATGTTTTAAATATTAATTCCAACGGATATTCATTAGAACAGATATAGTTCTTGATTTTATGCAGGGTAATCATTAAAAAAATAATAATACAATAAAATTGCCTCCAAACGAGGAATCTCCAACAATTAAGGGAACCGACATATGAATTATTAAAGTTATCCTTAAATATTATTATGAGATATGCTTGCTTGTACTTATATTATTTTTATTTATAAATTTATTAGATTATTTTTATTTATTATAGCATCTTTTTACAGCATTATAACTGCTACCTTCAGTTCCCAAAACTTCCAATCTTGAAACGTTGCGTTTATCCAATTCCACTCTTTTATTTGTATAATGTACAGTGACACTGGTTGCTGCCTCTTTTATACAATCCCTTATGTTTATTCAGTGGTTAGGTATGTCATGTATGTGTATTGTTGCCTCAAGCTGTTTATTCACCATTTCTGCATGTTATTCTTTCTTATTTTGAATTTTTTCGTTGACAATTTCGGCTTTTTCTTTTTTGCGGTTTCTCATTAGGGCCATTTCCCACTTTAACTTTACTCCCATTAAAAAATGATCAGAATCCACATCTGGTCTTCTGTAACTTTTAATATCTATACGCACATTTCCTCGTCTTTCTCTACATGGTCTACTTGATTAGTGTATGGTTCATCAAGTGACTTCCAATTTCCAAGTTATGTATTGTAACGTTTTTCTATTCTTAAAACGTTGTCGGGGTTTAGAAAAATACACAGGCAATATATTTAAATTAACTTGATTTATTATCGCACTTATGGACTACTTAAAATCTATTAATTAAGATCAAAATAAACACTAAATTTAAATCACTCACTACTTACTATTAAAAATGCTAATTAATTAAATCACTTAACTACTAGGTCTTAATTTATGTAAACGATTTATTTGCATCGATATTTATATTACACGTACTAATGCGCTCGTATTTATATGACTGACCAATAACCACACGTTATTTTATATCTGGCGCCGGCATTGCGAGATTGTTCAGGACACATCTAGGGCGTGTTCTAGATTCTAGTTTCTAGATTCAGAAGAATAATCACGAATCTTCGACTCGGTACTGCCCTCTGTCATTCCTCGTACGTAGTTCCTTATTCAGCTACGCGAGCGCCATCCAGGAGTGCCCATCGAAACCGCCAGTTTAAAAATTGGCGCTCGTTACAGTATGTTTATATATTTTTTATTATCGATGCAACTCGAAAAATCACTAATATGTTTACTTCATACATCAAGTCGCTACTCAGACAACCAAATTTAAATTTCCCACAATTATTTTTAGTAACTTCAACGTGAAGGTATTAAAATAATTAAGAATGTAATGCAAAATTGTAGATAATTTCATGATTTAACGTTGAAGTTACCAAAAATTATTGTGGGATACGGAACACGGTACAGAGTTAAAAAAATCCACGAAGAAAACAACAGCAAAAGTAGTTTGAGATAGTTCAGATCATTGAGATGCACATTACAGAAAATGTAGGAAATGCTGAAGTGGTCGTTTCCACTAAGAGAAGTGATTTCTTTTAATTACAATATAAAATATAAGTATAGATAAAATCTTATTATAAATTGATATTTTCTTAAAAGTATTCATGGAGTATTTATATCTCGCTGAACATCGTGCTACATTTTACCAAATCATAGCGAATTGGAACATTGAAAATAGTTTCCAATTTATAGTGGACCACTCCGAAGTAATTAACAAAAAATCGTATGTCATTAGATCGGGGAACAGTGTATAAAACTTGCCCAAACAAAATCTTTTTTCACAGATATTGTGTACCCATTGCTTTTGCCTTTTCTATTACTTCCTCTTCGCATTTTTTTCTTTTACGATAAAAATACTTGCGCGCGGTTCGTTCGGCGCGCATCAGTGGACACCTAGCTTTATTTTTTATATGGTAGTTTCATGTTTACTAGAGCTATCTATTGTAGGGCTATTCATTTCCTCTTACGTTATTTTGGCAATAGCATCCTCTAATATTGCTTTTAAATCATGTTTCGATGTACCTTCGAATATTTGGTCTGCGTTGTAGATTTTTTTTTTTTTTTTTTTTTTTTGCTTACCAAAAAGCCAGAACCTAATTTTCTGCTTTTCCACCATTATTAGAAGTTACAGAGTCATTTACTTCTACTATTTCATTTCTTTTTTGTCTCATTTCTAGTACTGCCAGAAGATCGTACTTACATATGAGTTTTCACTATTTTGTATGTATTTCAAGATACGAATATAGCAACCGTTTAATGGAACACACTAGCATTTACACTAAGGCAGAGTGTACACCTTGTACTTTTTCCGTTTGCTTGTCTTCTCTTATGCAATCTTCCTCAAATCCTTGTTTTTAACCATTGTTCTATAGAAGAATATGTGATAGTCGACACCAGAAAAAAAAAGGTAAAAGCGCTCTTTTCAGTTTTATTTAAGGCCAGGCGCTAGGTCGCAACGCTAGCGGTAGGAAAACAATGTTTAGGGATAACTTAGGAAAATTGATATCTTTGATCCCTTCATCGTTAAAACACACTCTGTGTATTATCTAAGATCCAAGAACGTATAAGATCGTCGTGGTATTTGCGATTGCTGGACGCATTATGGTTGGTGCACCAATATGTCATGATACAATCGCTTGAATTACACCACTTACGCAGCAACTCCATCTTAAGCTTGGAGCTGCCTGCATAAAAGATTGCATACTTAATAATAGAAAACCATAGAAATAAAAATAATACCTAAATAGTTGAAACAGCAAGAGATGAACAGAAGAAGGGTTACTCTCTCTTCTCTCGGCGTCTTTGTTACTGTGTCAACAGGAAAATGGTCTATAGCGATACTCATTTTTTGAGCACCAGATGCTTCAGATTTGTTTTTTTTTTAATTTTCATCAGTCAAAAGAACGTGTATCAGAGAAGGAACTATATTCTCGACGATGGCGGCTATTCATCACCTGTTACGTGAAACGTACATAATCTACATCTTGGGTGGCATTTAGATGGTAATAAAGACATTATTACTGGCATTATTAAATAACAAAACAAAATTAAAAATTAAAAACGCCTTTGAATTACTACTCCAGGGATAATATTTATTATTCTGTTATGCTCAATGGCCCTCAAAATCAGCATCAGCACAATGACTGCAGCGGTATCCTCTCCGTAAACTAACGGTGCTCTCAACACAAAGTCGTGCATGTGGACCCGGTGAAAACGGGAAGTGACCAGTCTTGTTTTATCTCTTCGCTGGTTGAAATACCGCTCAAGTTGTTAGCTAACGACTTTTTATGGAGATAGGTCGAAGCAGAATAGCAATAATATTTTTTTTTTAGTTAGATGGAATGACAAAACAACAAATGGCAAAAATAATGACAAAATATAGTATGAAAAGTCCATCAACGGGCAACGAATTAACAGCACCTATCGAATTTAACTTGATGTTTGGGACACAGATTGGACCTTCCGGGCTTGTTAAAGGGTAAGTTAAATAGTTATTTAGATTAGAGTGCGGTAGGGGTCCTTTACAGTGCGACAACTCTGATGAGTTGGAGCGTTGTAATTGACCTAAAGCACATTTGTATTATATTTTTTTTACTTTTTGGTAACTCAATTCAGGTTTACATCTATGTCAAAGTGAATTTCTTGATAATGATATATAATAACAAAATACCGGTTAATTTTTTTTTTTTTTTCTTTAACTAAATTAGAAGAAATTATGCATATTTTGGTTATTGGAAGTAACTGTGAATACGAAGGTAGTAAAACGTTCATACTGTTGTATTGCCTGACAAGTAATGCTGTGTTTAAAGCTGACGAGCCGAAAAGAACCGGATACGTCCTGACGTTTCGATGTAATCGTATACATCACCTTCTGGGATAAAACCCGAGAAGAGAACAAGACATCTTTCACCTGCGAAAACAACCGTTACAACATATATTTATATCTCTTCTATAAGTACAGGGTCTCTCAGTTAAGTGACCAAACTTAAGTTAGACATTTGTTAATTGTTTTAGTGTATTTTCTCTCTAAAGTGCACTTTTTCCCCATCTCTATCTATATATCTGTACTTTCCGACTTAGTAATAGTGTTCTTATCAAAGCCTCCAAAATCAGTATCATTAGAATATTTTGCTCAAAATGATGTTAAGTGCATTTATATGTATATGTGCGTGTTTCGACTGGTACAATCAGTTTTGTATTTCTAGGAGGGATTCAGCTTCAGTAAGTATGAAAAGTCAAAGATCTTATGTTGATCACAAAGGAAAAAAAAACTGCATACTTTTCTGTTTATCATTCAGCAAGTTTACTTCATTATTTCAAATATAATAAATGAAATATTTTTAAACGAAGTGGGAAAACATGCTCTAAGCTATGAATTTGTTATAAGGCTTTAGGTGAGTTTTTAGAGATACAACGTTAGTAACTCATAACGTGAAATTCTTGACGATGGATTACTAGAATATGGATTGTTTAAATCCGATGTTTCAGTAGTGTTTCTACTGCCATCATTAGGGTAGCCCTGATGATGACTTTTCATTTTCCCGGAAATTGACTGCTGTACAATGCAGCACAAAAACATGGGCAATTCATATCCGAGAATACATTTCCGTCGCAAACAATGGAATTGGTAAAACATATCCCTTATCACGACTACCCTGATGACGGCAGTAGAAACACTGCCCAAAACGTAGGGTTTAAACAATCCAATAGACGATGGAAACAGCTCAAACATCATATATTATACAACGTCAGGTTAAACTGCATGCGGCTTAAGATGGATGGGTGTATTTACATATATTTGATTTTCGACGCTCTTTTTTGTATTCAGATTGCGCTTGTAGGTTCTCCAAATTATCGGATCAAAACTCGTATCTCTATCTTCGGAAGATATTCTTGAACAAAATGAATACGAAATTGTGGAAAGCAAATTAGTAACTCAAAAAATACGCCGAAATAATTAGAACCAATGGAAAAACGATTTTTTTTTATTCGCTGGAACCCCATGTAATACAAATACATCTACCATAATTAATTTTTTTGAGGTTGTTGAAAATTTAAATACATAGGCGCAATATAAAGTTATATAAAATGTTCCATTTAATAAAACAGATTTGAAATAGCACTTGGTAAAGAAACTCTGGTATTTTGAAAAATAATTTTACCCAAAGTTTTCCATTATTCTCCATAAAACAGAACAAACGCTTTTGGTAATAATTTTAACAATTTATGAATGTGAAACATGCTTTACTAAATACACTGCTGGAAATAATTGACGAGCACACCCTGTATAATCTGAACGCGTGGTTCTAGTGCAATGAAATTTGGTATAGAAGTAGTACTAAACTGATCTGAATCCGACCGATCATATCCCAGACATGTTCGATCGGATTCAGATCCGGAGAACGAGCCGGCCATGGAATCATTTGTATACGGTGCTCTTCCACAAAGGCCTGTACTAGCATTTTCGTGCATGTATAGCAGATGTGGGCGCCGTCGAACGTAGGGAAGCACAACGGGCCGTAGCACCTCATCTACGTATCGGCGACCCGTCACCGTCTGCTGTAAACGCAGCAGACGTGTACGTCCTCCATATGTAACAGCACCCCATACCATAATGCCCTGCTGACAGTGGAAATGGCGTGGTTGATCGCACTGCTCGAGTAGACGCTCGCCAGGTCGTCGACGAACCAAAACTCGCGCGTCACCGACTCCCTTTTCAAATCTTGATTCGTCGGAAAGCAAAATGTGCCTCCACTCGGTAACCCACTGATGTCTTGCCTCGACCCACTGCGCCGTGTACGGCGGTGCTCGCGACTCAATGGAATCCGCTACAACGCACAGCGCGCTCGCAGTCCACTCTCTAGCAAACGCCCCCGCACAGTTCGCGTAGTGAGTACTAGAGTTGGACAAATTTTCCGGTGCGGCAGGTCCGTATTCAGAACGTGCGCTCCAACTCGTGTACTCCAATAAAGCAGATGAACCGTAGAGTTGCAAGTCAGTAACAACAGTGCCTGGTTTTCTTATAAAACGTAATTTTTTTTATTTTATTTAAATATGTAGTGAATGCATCGGAAAGTGGCCCGTTTGTTCGCCCGGTTTGTCCGATTGTGTCCCTAAGGAAAATTTGCACAACTCTGTTAATATGACTTATGTTTTAAAAATACATACTAAATTACAATAATATGATTGATCTGCTTTATTTTTATTACATTATTTGGGGCCCGCGGCGCAATACGTATCTGCTCCGCCGGACAATTGCGCAACTCTAGTGAGTACGCCTTCCCTTCCTGCTGGCCAAACGGCTCCAAGTTGCCTCAAAGAGGACGTACGCGACGCTACAGCACTGAGCACAAGGGCGCGGTCCCCGCATTCTGTGGTCGTGCGGGGTCGACCGCTGGAGACGGCGCACTATCTCACGGAGGATACACCCGCCATGTGCATCCCCACAACCATTCCTCGCTCCAACTTGCTTAAGTAGCGCGATCGATCCGCCATTATGCAGCGAATATAACTACATACTGGACTTTCACACTATACTAAGAACGACCGGTTTCTCCCACCCCTTTCGGTCTCCATGGCGACGATATGTTCCACTTATCGGAGCTCCTCCGTAAAAAATGCGACGATAGAACAAGTCGAAACTCGCTGCATTAGACTCGTCTATAGGAACCTTGATGCTCCGCAAATTTTATGGATGTATCTTCACACGTTCAGATTATACAGGGTGTGCTCGTCAATTATTTCCAGCAATGTACTAAAATGACCGATTACTTTATTATATTATTCTGATACTTCTAAAATGTCTTTAAATGTTCAGCGGTATACTGTATAACTTGGAATTTGTCAATTTAGATTTCTACGACCTGAAACAGCACAAGGCATTTTCGTCAATTTTAAACGACTTCTGGAATTTAACCAAGGAAGATTACCCTTTGCTGCAGCACAGATAGGTACTTTTCTCAGTACTCCGTTATATAATGTTAATATAAATATATATTTAAACATAAACAGGAAACGCATTTCGCAATGAAATTTCTCCTCGTTCCGGCTTAATACGTGTAAGAGAATTTACCATGGCGGAAATAGAACACTTTTGTGATCCGAATGAAAAGAATCATCCAAAGTTTAATGACGTAAGAGACACTGAAATGCTCCTATATTCCGCATGTAATCAAATGGATGGCAAATCTCCAGAAACACACACAATCGGCAGCGCTGTAGATAAAGTATGTAGAAATAAATTAGAAACTGAATTTGTGACCTAATAAAAAATCTTCTAACAGGGTTTGGTTGCAAATGAAACACTCGGCTATTTTATGGCACGAATACAAATGTTTTTAATTCGTTCTGGAGTAGACCGAACAAAGTTAAGATTTCGACAACATATGTCCAACGAAATGGCCCACTACGCCCAAGATTGTTGGGATGCGGAATGTCTCACTAGTTACGTAAGAATTAATAGCACATTAAGTGCACATGCATATGTGCACTATGTAGCACTTATAATAAAATCACTTTTTAAGGGTTGGATAGAGTGTGTTGGCTGCGCTGATAGGTCAGCGTTCGATTTATCGCAGCACAGTAAAGCAACTGGTATACGCCTTGCAGCGGAAAAAAAGTTGGCAGAGCCAAAAATTGTTGACGTTGTTGAAGCAGTTCCGAACAAAGCACTGATCGGAAAGGCTTTTAAAAAAGAAGCGAAACTCCTTGTCGATTCACTTACTAGCCTTAGTATTGCGGACGTGGAAAATATTGAAAAGAAGCTAGGAGCTGAGGGGTATTATTAAAATGTGTTAAAATATGTTGTTTTAATCATTTACAATGATCACAGATATTGTAATGCAGTAGCAGGCAATAAGGAGTTTACTTTAATAAAGCAGATGGTTGAAATCAAACGATACACAAAAACAGTCCATGTAGAAGATATAATACCAAGTGTAATCGAACCATCCTTTGGTAAGATGTAATTTACATCTATTTTATTTAAGATAAACGGAGTTACAGAAATAATTTGTTTTAGGTATTGGTAGAATTATGTATGCAATCTTCGAACATAATTTCAAGACGAGGGAAAACGATGAACAAAGAACTTATTTAGCATTGCCAGCCTTGGTAGCTCCCATAAAATGCAGTGTTTTGCCACTTAGTTCCAATACCGAATTTCAGCCTTTTATTAAACAGTTGTGTACGTAATATAAATTACAGTGCTATTTTGTTTCATGGTTATTCTGGTTTAATTGTATTACAGCTGTAGCACTAACTAAAGTCGATGTATCTCACAAGGTGGATGATAGTTCCGGTTCTATCGGACGTAGATACGCTAGGACGGATGAAATAGCTATTCCATACGGAATCACGATCGATTTTGATACTTTAAAAGAACCTCACACTGCTACGCTTCGTGAACGAGATTCGATGGGGCAAGTTAGAATTCCAGTGAGTATAATGCGAAACATTTCAATATTATTTTTTTTTTCCCCGAGATAAAAGCATGAAATTTTGCCAGTAATTTTTTTTATATCTGTTAGCAACATCAATAATTAAATTCAAATTTTAAAAATTCTTACGAAAACAAGCCGCTGAATGTGACCTACACCTTAGCAAATAAATAGTTTAATGATCCTTCTCCCCTCCCATGAGGAAGCGGAACGTAGTTGTAAATTAAAATCTTACATCTACAGAAAACATCCTTTTTTTTCCTTTTTTTGTGTAAGTACCTCTCTTATGATGGATTTTAATTTGAAATTTTAGTTAAAATAAAAATACTATCTCTACTACTCCCTTTAAAATCAAGCTGTATACCGCCTGGAGGTAGGCACTATAAAAATCTCTATTCCAGGGATGTATATGCACCAGGGTTGCATTAAATCACTTTTTAAACGTTTTGAGCATATTTTGTATATAAAAAGTAAAAACAAACTGTATTATGGTTCGTATCCATTGTATGTATTTCTTTTAGATATCGACATATGTTTAGGCCACTATACGGCCAGGCATCTGACTGTAAAATCGATCTTAACGATTAAGCAAAATTAGAGGTACAGTTACAAAACGTCAAAATCCAGAAAACAGATTTATAAATGATTTATAGGACAAATCAAAATACAATTAATAGTAATAAAGTATAAACTAAAGATTCGATATTAAATGAACGGGAAAACAACGCAAGTGACAGCACAAATTTGAATCTACAAATCTATTTTTACTATGCACTGTGTTGGTCAGTTTGTCCAAAGAAAAAAAATTGTATAAAAATTTAAACTAAAGCCTGGCCGATAGTCGAGTGGCACGCTCGGTCTTTTTCAAAATATAAGCATGTTTTTATCATCTCGAGGAACACGGTTTAGTGAGAAAAATCTTGAAACACTTAATGCTACAGACTTTTCACCAATCCTATACCATTTCTGCTACTTAAATAAGGTAAAGGGCTTATACAGTGTGAGTGAGAGGAATGAGAAATCTGGAAACTGGAAATAGTAGAGCCTAAAACATGAGAATTGAGCGCTACATGCCTTATACAAATGTTGCTCGTTTAAGACATATAGGTTGTTCAAGTTAATAATTTTATTTCTAGATTTTCCCATAATTCAGCAAGTTTTCATAGAGTCAACGTGAAAATTAGTATTACCACGTTTTTCAGCATGATGAAGAGGACTTTGTCATCACTTTTACAGTTGCTCATACAGGGCGCTAGTACACGCTACTGAATAAGTAAATCGAAGGTTGTTTTTTGTGTATGCAGAATCACATAAACCGAATAGAAAAATTTAAAGAGCAACCTGTAATTAATTTAATTTTAATATCTTGATCCGTTTTAGAGATATTTGCATTAGAAAGTTTCAGTGCAGTTCGTCGTATTAACAACAATTAACAATTTTTTATCTTTAAATTACAAAGTTCAGGTAAATAAGAAATAATAACAAGAAATAATGCATACACACAATCATACTTTATCAGTAGAGTAATAACATACATATGTTTGAAAATAATATCTTATAAAATCGACTTTCCAAAAGCTGATTCCAAGCTGATACAACTTTCATTACAGGCGCCTTTGCATTTTACTACTGGTGAATAACGTAGAGCAACTGCTAGAAATAGCCACTACCCACTACAATGCACTTCTCTATGCGTTTTTTTTAAAAAATCTAATGTTAAAAAACAGTTATTTCTGATTATATTGGCAGCTTCTTGAATTTTTTGAAGCAACTCTTCGCGGACTCAATTCTTTCCTTGTAGACTATTTCTTTCGTACTAGACCGTAAGATTCTATTGATAGACGTTTGACTTATTCCTGTCGCCGCACTTAAACGGCGGGTACTTACGCCTTGATTCTTTTTGAGCAAAAACGCAATCATCTCGCATTTCACTATTTGAAGAGTCATGATGTGGAATTTTTTATTACTACTTATTCTTGTACAAATAAGGCAGAAAAAGATAAGGCTTTTGCTTAGCAGTTTTTGACATAAGCTTCACAAGCATAAATAATGATAGCTGTCAGATGAATAAACCAACTTTGTATTTTAAGAATTAAAAATTACGGTAGTATCACGAAATGCACTGAAACTTTCGAATGCAACTATCTCTAAAACGGATCAAGATATCAAAATTAAACAAGTAAAAAAGTTGTAAAAAACGGTTGCTCTTCAAATTTTCTATTTGGTTTATGTGATTCTGCATACACAATAAAGATTCAATTCACCGATTCAGCAGGTTGAAACTAGCGACCTCTATAAGCAACGGTAAAAGTGATGACAAATTCCTCTTCATATCATGCTGAAAAGCGTAGTACTGTATACTGATTGAAATAAATGAAAAATGAAATTAACAAGGAAAAAGAAAATTAAATTAGCTAGCTCTACGGATAAAAAACTTAAAAAACCCAAAAAATTGAAAAGGTTTAATTAAAAATAAAAGAACAGAATTTTTAATTCAACGAAGATAATTAACAATCAAAATTTATTTTATAAAAGGGTTAATTACAATTTTTGCAGAAAAAAAAACCGTGAACTGAAGGTTCTGGCCAAAAATAAAAAACTGCACTTGATTCTAATTTACAATAGGACAATAATCCTATACAAAGCAAAAGTTCTGTTTGTTCAGGAAGATAATCCTAAATATACCAATTCAATCCACGTGGTTTCAACAAAATAAAATAAATTCGTGGACAAACACTAGAAATTTACAAAAATGAAAACTAAATGCAAGGACAATGCTTCTACTCACCCAACCGAGGTGATTGATAAAATAAAAATGAATCAGCAAAATAGAAAAACGGAAAAATTAATTCTTTAAACTATAATGAGAGAATTAAACTGAAAATATATCTTCCCGAACAAAAATAATAAATGATCTTATATCTATGATGTGCACACATCAATATATTAACAATTATTATAATGCGAATTCCTTGATGGACAAAATAAAGGACAATTTATGCGAATTAAATTACGATATCAAAGTGAAATACAAAATGGCAAACAATGATTCACAAAAATACGTCTACTCACGTAAACAGTCAACCAAGGAACTGTCTGACAAAATCAACAACGCAGTCGTATAACAATACGAACAACGCAAACGCACAAATCACCGACAAAATCTAGTAGAATACTGCGTATTAAACTCACTTCTCAAACAATAGACATCTTAATGAATGAAATTAATTTTAAAAAACTTAACACTAACGGCCGTTTGCACCGTCTGTGATTAACATTTTAATTAACTAATCAAAGATTAAATTTAATTACGAATTAAATATGAATAGGATTGCACCGAACAAATTTAATTAATGATTAGTTAATTCAAAAGTTTGCGACAGAAATATAGGTTGGTAGTGCGTTAAGTTTAGTTTTTAGTCAAAAATCTTATTTATATTGGGAACACTGTTCCATCAAAATAAGCTGAAGAAAATTGCTATAAAATTAGATATTGAAATAAAAAAAAGTTGAGTAGTAGCTTTAAAATAGAAATTAATATGTGAATGCAGTTTTTTTTTTTTTTTCATTGTGCAATTATTTTATTTGTTTGTTCTGCAAATGCTCCAATTTTTGATACTTTATTTGACCTCTGCTAGTACTTGTTAGAATTATTTTATTATTACCATCATTTCCTTATATATTTTGTTCCTTTTATTTAGATAATAAATAAATGGTTAATTACATACACAATATTTCTTTTAAAAAAATCAAAGTGATAATGCATTTAGAGTAAATAAAATATATTTCGTTTATATAAAAGCCAAAGAAAACAAATACAAAAAAAAATGTTCAAAAGTTAATTTCTATATAGCAATGAATTGCAAGTTGTTGAAATAATCATTAATTAGTAATGCCTGTGTCGCAGCAGGTACATCATCAACAGCGTCATAATTAATCTCATGAAGTTGTTCATTTAAAATTTCTTGATTTAATTTTTCTTCATTGATTTCCTATTTACCAACATTTATGGCTATATTGTGCAATACTGAAGTACCAACTATTACTGCCATAAAGGTATCCAGCTTTAACCGACAACCATATGCCAGTATTGGGAAAACATTCTTCTTAGAAACATCTGTCAATGACATTCCTGTTGTAATATGGCTTTCATTATAATGATTTTTCACAACTGTTTCAGACTTTAACAGTGGGGTAAATAAATATGTTTTTGTGGCATATCCACTGTCGCTTAGGGAAAAGAATGGATCGTTAAAGTGTGTATTCCCTGGCCATCGTACTACGATATCCATTATTTTAAAATTAGCATCATATAAAAATTGTGAATTTATACAAAGATATCCTTTCCTATTACGAAATACCTCCGGGTCATTCCTACCTGAAACCATGAGTAATCCTCAAATACATTTATTGTCAGTTTTTATTTCCGGAATTAATTTTTGATTTACGTTGGACTTTCTAAAACCCTGTCAAATATACACTTCTTGCACGTCGCTATTCCTTGTTCTAATCTTCAAAGTGAACACTTTAATTAGCTAGCTATTTCAATTTAGTCAGAGATATTTGTATTATAACCAAAACCCTATAACATAAGCTATAATCGCCTATAAACACGATTGTAAACAAAGAAACTACGCTTGCGCCAACTTTAATCATGACTTAATTCGTACCTTGGGTACTGATTAAAGATAATCACGAATTAAGGATTTAATTATTAGTTAAGCAGTCGGTGCAAAGGAATTTAAAGTTTAATTATGATTAAATGTTAATTATAACTTAATCACGAACGGTGCAAACGGCCGTAAATTAAATAAAACCTCTTGACCTAAATTTATAGAAAAATAAACATTTTTCTGAAAATTTTCGGCACACTGAATACCGAACGCACGAAATAATCATGAGAACAGAACTAAGCAACTTAAAATACACTCAGCGGTAACGCGGGTAGGCTACCACAGCAGTAGTAATACCAATTTTCACGTTGACTATGAAAACTTGCTAAATTATTGTATTCCTATATGTCTTAAACGAACAACATTTACATAAGGCATGTTACGCTCAATTCTCATATTTTAGCTTCGACTATTTCCAGTTTCCAGATTTCCCATTATTAACGACTCACACTGTATATAATATTATAGTTAAATAAATAAATAATTTTGCTCTTTCCCGACACTGTGTTGTATACTTGTGTTAACGTTAATGTCACACATATGAAACTTAGTACTGACCTGGCGCGCAGATGAAAGTTGACCACTCTAGGCATAAGTGTTCATAATTTTCCGGCTACTCAAAGTACATCTTTCTAGGAATATTTTCGGATTCAGGTAGGCCATACTGTACTGAAAATCATCTGTGTTGAAATAGTTTGGAAGCATTAAACATCTGATTGCAAGTTAATTCTGATGTCTTATTAAAAGTACAATTTTCAACAGACACGGATACAGTTAGATCCTGTTTCATCATAATCAGAAGAATTGGTATTATCAGAAATATTTTCTGAAAATGCTATGATATTTATTTTGTCCGAATAATTTTGTTTAACACAATTTTCTGTTTTTGGCCTGTTGTTTGTTCCATTCCCGTAAGATCATCATAGTCAAATTTGCTTTCTTTTGGTTGACAATTAAGTTCCGAATTGATAGGTAAATTAAAGTTTAAGGATGAGTATTCGTGTTTACGACATGATAACGTGTCATCATTAAAGCATTTTTTAATTTAAAATATTGCGTTTCTATTAGATTTATAATTTAAAATTTAATAAAACGATATCGTAAGAGAGCACTGTATATCTCTAAATATTTCTGATATAATCGATTTTCGCTGTCATCTGAACTGTTGTATTCATTTCTTTGGAGATGTTGCACGGTAACTTTGTGCTTATACAACGCGGTTCTTCTACTCCAATTAACCAATAGGATATTAATGTTACTCTTTGTTTTTTGGCATCATGCAAATTTTTATGAAAGTTAAACCCCAGAGTTCCTATTTAAAACGAATATTAAGAAAAAAAAAATAGTGAAATTTATCTATTAATAGAATGGTAATAAATAAAATCCACGAATTTGTGTTTTAGAGATATACATAGATTGGTTACGAACCATATATACTTTAATTAGTTTTTACCTTTTATACTATATTACTAATCTTTTGGTGTTTATAATCAAATAATTTAAAAAAAAAATGTTAGAAAAAGCTATGTTTTAAACAAGTATTTTTAATCTGTTTTTGAGACGTTGAAATTTTTACAAATGATTCAATTACTTTTTCACAACACCGGGGAGTAAGGGATTAATTAAAAATGGTTTAAATGAAAAAATATTTTTCTTTTTAAACGAGGTGGATAAATAGCTTATTTATTTATAATAGTTTATTGACGTTTTTAAATATGCTTTTGGATCTTGTTGAGTTGTACGTAGTTGTAACACCACTTAACTTAATGTATTGTAACTTCAACCTTGTTTACTAAGTTTGTACGTCATAATCTCGTTTGCTCTAATATTTTAAAAATTTTGTTACTTTCAAATGATAAATCAAAACTCAAATAACCCATGCACGTAACCCACCCATATTCATAACTTATGAAATTGTATTGCACATTAATTTGAGTGGACATTTTTTTTTCAGCTGGATGAAATCGCACAAGTGGTTCATGAACTTTCATATAACAAGCTTACATGGCAAGAAGTGGAAAATAAGTACCCGAAGTTTGAGCAACAGGAAAATAAGGGAAATTAATGTTCCTGTACTTACCTTGCAAACGGAATTGCATTTTATTTATACTTTACTTGTGTGTAAAATATGTACACAAGTTTTAATAAACATTTCTTAAGAGAATCGATGCCTTATAAGTGATCTATATTATGCCGGTTTTGGACCACATTTTAAGATTTTTTTTATTGATTTTTATTATAAATTACCCTTATTTATGATTTTTTTTCATATATTTCATTGCACAAATTAAAATAATTCAGCATGAAAACTCAATTTTCTGTATAACAATCAAATTTGAATGGATATATCGATTGAATTTTGAAAATAATGTACATTTATACTTAAAATTAGATACAATTCTTTTAAAGATGAAAAGATGTATTTGATAATTTCAGAAAAATATGTTATAAAAATTATAAATTAGATTCAGTTTATTACATAAGTGCACCAAATTTGCAGCTCCATTAAAAATAAGTCAAAAATTGTTTCAAGAACAAAAATTGTGTGAAATGTATGAAAATGGAATTAGAGGTGTAATATTAATGATTCTACACCGATATGCAATGGTAAATAATTGTTACTTTTATGACGAAAAGATTGGTAAAACTGTGAAATTAACAAAAGAAAAAGCAACCCCGGGATCACGATACTCGAAACTCGATTCGAATTCGCCATGTTTAATCGAATATCTGAAAATCTTATTCACAATACTCGATTTCACGAATGCATTCGATTCGTAACACTCGATTGCCAGGGAGCTACCGAGTTGTAATGGCGGCGCATGAGATCGTGACATTCGTAAACTCTCTCTCTCTTTCTAATTCATTATTCGGATATATATTATGTATATAAAGTGATCGGTAAAGACCTGTGGTAAAGACTAGGTAAAAAGTCCAACACGCTTGTTCGTATAATCAGGTACAATTTCAATATTTCGAGATAACTCAACACATTCAACAGTTATTACTAGATAATAGTATTAGAACGAATTTTGAAATTATTAATTATATAACATGCTGTAGCAAGCAAAATGCTGCCAGTTTTTAGAGAGCGTATCCTTCAGCGGCGTAGGTATCTGCAGAATTTACGATTGCAAAGGGAAAGGTGAGCTCTGAGGGAAAGATAAAATCCATTTTTGTTACCAGGATAATAAATTTATTGAATTATTTAAACTTAATAACAAATATATTGCTGCAATATTTACTACTAGGTATAACAACTATACTCACTTTGATAAAGTGATACAAAAGAGTAGTAATCACGTAGTAATCAAATAAAATAAAAATAAAAAATAAGAATTTGTCAAAGTAATCAACGTTGCGGGATAAACGTTAAGTTGTCGTTGCTCACTTGAACCTACCTTTTTTTTTTTTTTTTTTTTTGTGTTAAATGGCATCTCGGGATTGTAGCCCATATGCCTCCGTAATTCGCTCACTTGCTTCAAATTCTACCTTTCATTTGAACTAATTCCGCAGTAAAGTAGATCATTTGTTTCCAAAACACGATGATAACAAACTTAAACGAAATTAATTCGATCGAGTATTGTGAGTACTTCCCGATATGTCAATCGACTCGATCCTCGAATTTGTCGATAAAAGTCGATCGTATTTCGTGATCCCGGGGCAGAACAAAAAGGGATATATAATAGTAACAAACATATTAGTTATATATACATATAGTGTAAGAAACTTGGGAATGTTTTACAAAAGATAAAATATTAAATTTATCTGACGATGGAGATCGAGAATACATTTGTAGTTATAATTTAGAAATTTCAAAAGAATTTAAAAATTATTCATTATTACCAGAACACTATTGTCCTTCAGTTAATGAATTATCTAATTATCCGTGGTCTAGTGCTGTTTTGTATCTTAGGTTTGTTCGCTGGTGTTACACCAATTACACTGGTGCATATTGTCTTTTTCTCAGATGCATAAAGAGTAAATCTTTTATCCTGTTTTAAGTAGGAGTCAGTGTGGAAAGTGTAGCACCAGCGAACAAACCTCATATAGAATCAAAAAATAAATATTAGGTTTGTTCGTTTTGGCACTCCGCGTCGTAACGCGAAAATATAGCCGCCTGACGCCGCGCCGCGTAAAGTTTTTCAACGCAGGCTGTTGCCGTGAAACGCTGGATTGGCGCCAGATTTAGATTTCGTGATTCCCGCTCGTTTTGGCATAATGCCTAAAATCATTCATTAATTTTAGTCTGATTTGTGAAGCAAATGCCTACTTTTTTTGTTGTCATTTTTATGATTTTTGGAGAAAGTTTTTAAGGTACAAATTTCAATTATTATATAGCGGATTTTTACATATTCATTGTTACTCTATATCCTATACATTATATTTAAGGTAAAGTCTTAGTCCACTTTCTTTTATTAGACATAATAATAATATAATAATAATTATGTTTATAAATGTTAATCCTGAAATCTCTGTTTATTTTGTACCATCTAAGACAATAATCGTGGCCGACAATTAAAGAGAGAAATATTGAAATACTGAAGAAACTTCAATAACTCTATCTCTATTTATGTCAAACTTGAGTCAAGACTTTTGTCTTTGATAGTGCATGTTTATTAGAAGAGAATTGAAAGGCTATGTGGACGTAAGATGGAAGGTTTTCTGAGTATTGTCGCGGATTTCTGTTTTCTGATAATAATGATAATCCAGGCAGAAATTTGTTTTTATGTGATACAGATATGATAGTGACGATGATTTATTAAGTATATAAAGAAGCCCAGCATTTAATTGAAGATTTTGAACAAACAATCCCGCTATATACAGAGAAGGAATTTCTTCAGTAATTTCGCCATGTTACTTGACCACTTTACCCGGCAGCATGTTTCTATATCTAAACAGAAAAGAATTATATACCTTGTTTATCAAAAATTAATTACCATTTTCAATGATCTCCATGTTCATTTTTTTAGGTACAACTTTCGATCAAACAAACGACAATTAATCAAACATACCAATGAAAACAATAAAATTGTACTATACACAACTAGCACCGCCTGCAGTGTGATCATACCAATATCTCCATATCGGCATCTCACTTTTACGGCGAAAATCCACTCCCTACCGAGATGCAAGATTTTCGACGCTGCGTTACAACTTGCGGCAAACTGTAAATTTTGCTGACGCAGCAATATAAAGGTAACGGTAAGTCAAATCGAACAAAAATGCTTACGGCTGCGTTTCGCTACGTGACGCTAGTGCCAAAACAAACATACCTATTATTTAAAACATTTTTGTCGTGGTGTACTACATTAACACCTATTATACAATTTAAGGCGACATGTTTTGGAATAATATTGCATAAGAACGATTATATAGTGCCCCCATCTGATTTTTTTCACAATCAATCGGGATTTTGACAGTAATTCATTGAGAACGCGTGTTTTCCATGACACACTGGCTAAGTATCGATGAGATGTGTGCATATTTATCTCTTAAACTATCAATCTCAAGTACAGCTCGACAAATCGTTCGTGACAATTGCGCAGTGGCAAAAAGGGCGCAGCTGAAGCATATATACTGTAAACCGGCCACATCGTATACGCTCCCCACTCTAGTATAATGTGCGCACAATGACTCACTACTGTCACGAGATATTTGTTGGACTGCATAGGACATGTAGGATATAAAAAATGTAAAAATTAGTAATTAGTAAAATAAGTAATGAAATATCGGGGGTGCCATTGGAAAGATACGGTTCTTCAAAATTTCGACAAGCTGACGTGCCGTAGTAAAGTAACCTCACAATGTAGACAGCTGTTCTCGGCGCTAAAACATGCTCCAACATGCTGCTAGAGCAGATTTTTTTTTTTTAGAAAAAAATGGAATACTTCAGAAAGCTAAATTAAATTACAAAATGTAAAGATAAAGTTTAAAAACAGGTAAATCCAAATATGTAGAAATATACAGTGTTCAATTTAAAATAAAGTAGATGACTTCCGGTATAATCGAAATCAAAATATTTTATTTAAAGACAATGCAACCGATTACATCTAATTCAGTATTTTCATTTTTTGCGAAAAAATTAGGGGTGCAATTAAAAAAAAAGTGAGAGAGGTGGGTAAAAGGCTATTTATACGGGGTGTGTTATAATGGCAGAATTTGATGTACAATGTCGTCTCATTTCCACTGGATTTTACTGCAACTTTTTATCTCTATTAGTCTCCGAGTAAATGCGTGGGAAAATAGATGTGGGATATTGTATATCCGGTTATGTGTATAGTACCTTATAATCAGTTTTACTTTTTTTCCAATATTTTCCACCGCAGAAAATTGAATCAAACTTTCACACAATAAAGCTGGGATATAGGAGCATATTTGACGAAAGTTTGGTGATTACGCTCGGAAGGATGATCGCCTTTCTGGGGGTCCGAAAAATATTAAAATTTTTTTTTTAACTACTTAAATTTGTCACAGCATGGTCAAATTTTTTTTAAGTCAGAGTACTGGTCAAACAAATTATTTCTGTAAAATTTCAAATCGATTGATGGTTGTTTCTTCCCCAGTAAAACAGTTTAGTAACTTTAACTTAAAGATATTCAAATAACTACTAATGTAATAAAAATCGTATGTAATTTCGTGTTTTAATGTTGAAGTTACTAAAAATAATTGAGGGAAATTTGAATTTGGTTTACTGGGTCTGTATGCGGACTGTATGTAATAAACTTTTGTGAAGAAGAATAATGAACGAATTTGTAGTTCTTACTAATAAATTTTAATTAAATTGTGTACACGTCTTAATACAAGTGTTGGACATTCACCATTTTTTGTTCTTAAGTTTTTGTCTTTGTCTAAGTGGATAAGTATAAAAAGGCGCAAGACCGACGGCGGGAAATTTAAATGAAGACCTTGTCACAACAATGGTTAAAAAGAGACAACGATAAAAAATAAAGTAGTTTGGGGGTTAATTACTTCTATTATAGAATATTTATAGTCAAGTAATAATAAATATATAAACATCATATAAATTTCAAATTGAAGATATAAATTATTAAGTTAAGTGAATATAATGAAAATAGTTTAACGCCAACAGTGAAAAAACTTAGGATATAAATTTTATCTATATTCTCATAATGGTCGTTATATACGGAAACCTAAAATACAGGTGAATTAACAAATTGATATATGAAATATAATAACCGGACATTGCGATTCGAATAATTACTATTGTTTTCCTTCTCAATGACCGGTCTTCTAGTAAAATAAATAAATACCGATTGAAAATAAAAGTGATAAACGTATTGAAATATAGACATTAAACCATTATGAGAATATAGCTATACAACTTAAACAACATTTTAAAGTTATATAAAGTCTGAGATTATATTTATGGAAAATGATGTGCGATATTGAAAATTATTATATTTAACATTGTCTAATCTTTAATTTCGAATGTGTATTTAATATTAGAAGTTGATAAAATGAATAATGTATTAAATTTTAAAATTTCGATTAAAAGTAATTTAAAACTAAGGTATCTATAATTTAAACTGAAATTAGCAGCTTAGATTATTATTATTTGTGATTTGTTGGTCATTTTTTCGCTTTGGATTGTAATTATTGTTAATAGCTATTTGTTTTATTTTATTAATTTCTATTATTTTATTTTAGTGTGATAAAGGGGGTTTGATTATTCTATTAATAAAATAGTTAAATGCTAAGGTTTTTTTGTTATTTAGAATGATTGTTTTGAAATTATGATGTTTGATTGTGTCGATTTTCCGTAGATGTTAAATTCAAATTTATTATTTATTTTTGTTAGTGTAATATTTAAAAAGTTCAAAGAGTTTAGAGATGTTATATACACACTAAACCAAACTGCGTTCAACAATAACATTGTGGGATTATACCAAAAAAAGGATAAAATAATTTTCCTTTCTCACTTGCGACTTAAATTTTAAAGATGTGAAGGTGTATTAAGATATTTGTTTAATAAGAAACTTATTATTAGATATTAATTGCTGTAACCAGAAAATTTTCTTGGCCTTCTAAAACAGAACTATTTCTTTCGGTAGTGGCAATAATCATTTTTCAATTACCTTTCCTGAAGATGTTGATACCACAACTGTCATAAGTGATCATAGTTATATAATCTAAGTATGGTCCCAAATAAAACTTGACGAAAGTCGATAACATCCCTACAAAAAAAGTTGCCAGCCTGTTATCATAAATTTTAATTTTCTTTCGCACTACTATCCCAATGAACATGATTTTTTTGAGCAACGCTTGTTTTGTTTGGTTTGAGGAATGCAATTTAAACAAAAATATAAGAAATGTCATTTGGTATTTATTTGACATATGAATAAGTTAATTTCCATATTAGTAAAACACTAATTTTATTAAAAAATTTACGCTACTTAAATATACATAACTGAAGAAGTGTCCAGTGGTGTACACATATACTTAATAAAAGTGTAACAATGAGAAAAAATAACTTTTGTACTTATCAAACTTAAAATCAGTTATGATTTTCTATATTACAAGCATATGGTTTCATATGCTCGGAATGGGATGAATTGATTGATTGACATTTGTATTACAGTAATTTTATCCATTGTCCAAACCTGAACACTTAATAACCAAACGCTTTTATACAATAAAACTATTATTATTGAAAAAAAAAATTCGACATGGCCAGATTACATAATACAAATGTAAAATGTTATATAACATTAACCTCTACTTTTACTTTTATTCGAGTGATGGAATAGGCTCGTCATCTGAATCATTTTCTTCCCCGTCTTCTAAATCTAAGTCATCGAAATTTGCTTTTTCACCGCCACCACCAAGACCACCCATTTGCCTCATCATTTCTTCAAAATCACCTCCACCACCCATACCACTGATCTCATCCCCTGATTCATCTTCATCTTGCCATTTATTGAAATCACATTTTAACCAATGATGCTTTTTTTTATCAGATGTTAATGTTGGCCAATAAGGTTCTTCTTTGTTAACTTTAGCTAAAATTATTTCGATACATCTTTCCCTATTAAAGCTTTTACTTTTTTCTGGATCTATTTCTTTATATAAAGGGATTGTGACTTCATACATTTTCTTTTCTAAACCCCCTGTCCCTTTAAAGTATACAGAATCTTTCGTAAATCTGAAAATAAAAAGTTATATATTATGTCATAATTAAATCCGTGCAGTTTACTTGATATCTGGATCCTTAGCATCTTCTAAATTTACTGTGAGAAAGACGAGCGCCGATCTTTGAGCCCATTTTATTGGAGGCGGAATTAAGCTATAAAGTGAGGTTATATTACTATAATGCTTTATTAATGAAATGCAATTGTACAGTTTATTACATGTTATTAAGCTTGCATATGTTTATAAGCGTAATAAATAAAAAATTTATTGAAATTCATTCTGTAAATGCTAAGAATTTTCTAGAATCGATTACAATACCATAATAATTCAACATGGCCGGTTCGCCAGGCATGACTTTTAAGTAATTTAGAAAAAAAGCGGAAATATTTAATTGCAAGTCAAGTAATATTATACAGAAATATTAGTTAATTGTAGAAGAACACTTACGTTTGCTCCGTCATTCTAATATTTTTTTTATTCACCTAATATAGCACGTTATTTTTCCAACTACTAACGCACCGGTGGTTATAATTGAACTGAAACACGTCACAAATTAGTGGCAGCACTGTCTTTATTTACAACTTTTGAAAGATTCAATTTCTTTATCAAAATGACAAATTTAAAAATAGGAAAAATTATTTGAAGGGTAAATTTTCTTAAAAAGTGGTTACTAGATATTATACCTTGTTATTGATTTTTATCTAGCGGCTGATACGATACGATATATGATGACACTGTGGTATTATATAATTAATTTTAGTATTTTTATTTTTTGATAATTTCACCATTATTTTTTTGCTATTTATTCCTTACATTACATCTATGAAAAGTGATTACGATAACACCTGATAACATGCATTCTTCTACATTCTTTCCATTTATTAACTAACTCTATTTTTTAGAGAAGATATGTTCAAGCTTTTATGATTATGTTTGGTAAAATAAAATATCATAGTGCCACAAAGTGCTTTAGATAACAATGATAACATTAACATAACTTTAGATTTTTTGATTTAAAAGTATGCGCTGTCTATTTTTCTACAAACGCATCAATAAAAAGAAAATAACATATTTGGACTCTTTTTGGTATACAAAATGTGTTGAATGTCTTAACATGATTTAGTTTGCGAAGAAACTGGTGTTTCGTAAATTGTTCTAGGTGGCTCGGCTTCACACTCTGTTTTACACCTATAAATCAGCGCATTTGAAGAAGAAGAACCTTTATGGTTTACGTAAAAATAGGTGGAGAAGAAAATTCAATAAAGTAGAAATACCTACTTCATTTATTAAAGAATGCTATTTATTTAATATTTAACAGAATACTATAAGTGCAGTCTGGGAACTAGTTGTTAAAGAATTTCTGAAAGTTTAACAAAGTATTTTTCCAAAGTTATTAATAGCAATGTGACTAAAAAAATAGGTGTAGCTTGTGCACACGTCACCGAGAAGGATACGACCATGGTCGAAGTTTTTCGTATGTTATCGCGCGACATATTCTATCTTACGAAGTTATACGAAGAACTTCGATCATTGTTGCAGCTTTCTTGACGTACAGACAAGTCGCCGCTAACAGTTCTACCAACATTCTGGTTTAAACATCTGTCTTTCATTTTTCTTTTGTGCCAGGTCTAACAATTAATATTTTACGGATATTCACATATCATAGACAAATAAATGTTTTATAAATATAATTTTCCTATTTTTAGAAGAGGTTTGCCCGTGGGTTTGCCCCAACTGCGGTAAAAGATACAAGCCGATGTATATGCAACTAAATATGCAGCTGTGTAATCTAATAAGTCTACACCAAGGAGCATGGCGAATTTTGTATTTTTATTCATACCATATGTGACCATATGTGGGCAACAACCGGTCCACGGGCCGGATCCGGCCCGCTGTAAGATTTGATCCGGCCCGCGAGACATTTTGAAAAACCCAATTAAAAAAAAATATTTATCACGATTTAATTATAATGTTGTACCTATTTTTTTCATTTCATTTTCTTGCTTTAATAAATTGCATTACAATAACGTATTATTTCATATCTGATATCTATCGCTAAAAATTATGAACACTACTTTAAAACACTACTTTAAAATGCACTACTTTTAAACGCGGCCCGCGAACGTATTTGCACACTAAAGTTTGGCCCACAACATGTCAAAGGTTGCCCATACTTGCTATAGACTATAGACTATAGATAGAACTTGTCAACAAATTGTCGTCGGTTTGTTCTTCTGGCGTTTTACTTACAGAAATTTTATAGTTGCTTTGTATATGTTGTGTAAAGAAAATGGTGCAACATTTAGCGAAAAAAAAATAGCAAACACAGCCTGTTTGGCTTCCGGGTTGGAACCACGTTCTCAGTATGCTTCTGGCCGACTTTTCGTCCTTAATATCGGTATCTTCAGGGCTGCTACGGCTGTTGCCATTGACCTAAAACTGATAAAGGTAACAGTTAGAGTTCAGTGGGTTGGGATGGTTACGGTTCAAAGGAGCGTGACAATTGGGAAAGAAATTGGTATTATAATATTGGAAGCATTTTGCAGTATTTTTTAAGAGAAAATTGAATACGAAAAGTGAGGATAAACACAATACTCTAGAGCAGGGGCGGCTTCTCTTAAATAGCCACGGGGCCATGACCCCACCATTACAAATCATAAATTAATCATTAAAAAGTTTTTATTTTCTGTGAAAATACCGATAAATACACGTACACACACACGATTTCCATTATTTGATACGGCGAAACGCTCTTTGTAGTTATTTATGCAGATAAGCGGAGAACTGGGGCCACGTCTAGATTGGCAACGATTTTTGGACGTTTATAGGTCGCCGCGCGGAGCTAGCGGAAGAGGGGGCGGTCGCAGTATACGGAAAATTACATTGAAGTGGGGCCAGCCGTATCTTGGCCTGCTGCCCCTTGGTTCATCGAGTCACGTGTCCTCAGTATACGCACTGTGGGGGAAGGGTCTCCCATTATCACGGTAGACAATTGTGTGAATCAAACGGCCATCGAAGATCGACTATGCAAGAAAGCAGAAACATATGTAGTGGGCCGTCGCATACGGAATTCGGTTCAGACACTTCCCCGCAATAAAAATTGGGTTTAAGAATATTTAATAATTATTTATTAATCATAGTAATAAAGCCTAGTATTATTCTAGGATAACATCACAAATTAATAACTACGGTATTTCAAATCAAAATTAACTACCATTCATATATTTCTTAGGATAAAAATTATGAAAATGAAGTAATAAATGTAACAAGGGAGTTATTCCTGAAAAATACATCATGATAGTGTTTTAAGTAAAAAAGAAAACAAGCCATTTGCTTAGTTAAACAAACAAAGAAAATAAAAATAAGGGAGAGGGAGGAATTGGCCGGAGATTGGCTCCACTCACTATTGTCACGAGCCGCCAATTGGCTGCGTTCAGGGAGTTACGGCGCTGGAAGCGATAACCGCTAGCGCTGTGACCGGCGCTTGAACTCCCTGAACGGGTCATAAGAATAGCTTTTGCTGGCGCATGCTCTTTGCTTACTTACTTAGTGTGTTTGATAGCGGCGTTTATAGAATTGGACTATGTTGAAAGGTCAGGTTGCTTGCTCAAGCGTTTCTTTTAATTTATATCACAAAACTAAACGTTCGTGTTTAATCTTAGACAACAATATCTTGTTACACATATATAGTAAAAGGATAAGAAATTGTACACAACAATTATTTTAATCACAAAACTATAGGAAATAAAAACAACCACCATAATTAAAACTTTAAAATAAGTTTTATAGAGTAACATATTTTAAAGGTATCACTAATTTCCTCGTTCACTCTTATAATATCTGTATTTGTTAATCCAGGCGATTTCGTTGCTATTTAAGCGTAAATTATAGATAAATATAACCTCATTGGCAAATATTCAAATAAATATCTAGGAAAAAAGCATTAATCGTGAATTTTTATATGTGTTCGTAAACTGTTGATTTGATAATTTCACAAAATCTCCATATAATGAAATAATTTGCCTTGATCGATCTAAAAATTGTAGTTTCTGTATTTATAATATTTATATTAACCTCTCTACGACTTATATTGTTTCCATTTCACTTTATTCATCATCACTTTAATAAAAAAGCAATAAAAAGTTAGTATTACCGCAATTACTTAACGATTTCATCTAGTTCACACGCTTTACAAATTCATATTTGAATGTTTGCCGGTCATCCCCACTTTCCACTGGATGATCTAGCGGTCGGCCATATTGCCTAGCGAAAATATTTTTCGCTAGAAAAGATGGCGACCGCTAACTCCAGCGCTGGATCTAGCGGCCGCGTTCAGGACGCCGCTCGATCTAGCGGAGCTCAGCGCTGGCAGCGCTGTAACTCCCTGGACGCACGCATTGCTCTAAAACACAAAATATGAAAATGTATCCCTAGCCAACAAAGCAGTTACTGAGACTTACTTTAATATATTATTTCTAATTACACAATATAAAACAACAATCGAACGCACACAAAACATTGCTTCTACGGTTCATGCGTTCATACACGCGATACACCACATCAAACAAAAAAACAAAATGGCTTGGATGAGTCAAAAGAGCGCGCAACTCCAAAGACTTATGATGTAAAATTGTATTTCTATGAAGCAAGGGATAATCCTAGCAAAAAGATCTCATTATTAATATTTATATATCATTTTTATAACATATTTCATTTCACAACAAATGCAGTCATTTGTGGTAACGTCGTATCGACGTCATTTTGACACTAATTAAAGACGTACTTAGTTGATTATTAAAATGACGTTTTTTTTTTTGGTCGATACTTGGTGTATCGAGGTCGTCATCTACTTTTCTCCAAATATCGACGTCTATTCCACGTGAGTCTCCTACTTGGGCTGTAATTAGCTGAATATACTTATGCTGCTATTCCAATTCCTCCTCCTCTATGGGTTGCTTGTTTTTCTGGGTGATTTTGTTGTGTTGCGTGTTATTATTTGTCTGTGTTTATCCTTTATGTTTACTGTAGTATACTTTTTTTTTCTTGATTAACTCGTCAACGGCTAGCGTTAGCATACGGCAACGCTGTTATTATATATTTCTTTTGCCAAATTTTTACTCGTTACCACACAAATAATAAAATGAATTAAAATAGTTTTGTCAAAATTTGTTCAATAAAAGTGTCGCCGTTGACGGGTTAATTGCTCACAGAGATATACGCTAAGAACTGTAGCTAAGGCTATGTACCGCGAATGATTTGAAGTAACCGCTACCGTGGTTTCGGTTAATATCTGGTAGTTACAGGTTCCCTGAAAATACGGTTATTCACGGAACAGAATAAACAACACAACATAACCATAACAGATTAGGTACCTGTAGATACCTGTAATAACGATACTTACCACAACAAACCAACTTCTAATTCTGGTAACTGCGGTTGCAACAGTAACTCACCATTTTCAGTAACCGAGTTCCGTGAATTACAATTAAATTTTCAGGAACAGGTGATTTACGGTACGCAAAAACGGAGGTCACCGCAACCACGGTTGCTGCGGTTCGATTCACGGTACATACTATAAGAGTGTTGATGTTGACGCGGCGGTGATATATATGACATCATGTCTGCGCATTTTCCAGACTGAAGTACGGTATCACCTTCTGGGGTAACTGGATGCAAAAATAATATTTCTGCCGTAAAAAGATGTATTGAATCGATATTATGGCTTTGCTTATAGACATATTGTGTTAGTATGTTCAAAGACCGTAAAATACTTACGCTGCTACTATTTATACTTTGGAATGTGCTGTTTTAGCTAGGACCTTTATTTTTTTTTTGAAAAATATGAAAGAAATTGATTATAAAACAAGAGCTATTTATCGTAAAATGTTGTCACCACCATCCATACATTTAACAAAAATTCAGAAAAATGTAGTTTATCAATGCATAAATATTTATAATCATATACCACAAAACATAAAATTATTGATGTACAATTTAAAAACTATTTAAAAGAATACTTATTTAATAAGGTATTTTATAATGTAATGTATGTATAACTTCTTTTGACTTAATTTGAATACTTCCACATTTTAACATGTTGTTTGTACTACTACACTTGAGGGAATGAGGGCTGTATTGAATTGATTTAAATTGATCGATGTGGGGATAGCATTTTGTAGTAGCTAGACAAGGGTAGAGAATAGCGGTGAGTGTTTGCGGATAGCATACGGATTGGAGATGGTATATTTGACACACAACCGCCGAGCAAAATTGCATGCGTATTTCTCAAAATTATATATTTCATCCTTTTTATCATATTTCGGCAATCGACAGGTCGAAAGTGCGCTCTTGGTACATATTCATACTGGGTGAAAGTTGCAAGCTGAGAACTGCATTCTTAGCGACTGCAAATGGGAAGGACCTAGCTGTAAGCGGACCTACGTACAAGGCGTATCCTTTATATTTATCTTTCAGATAAAAAGAAACAATAGCTATATAAGAAAATTCTAGCATCTGAGCTTCAGTTCAAATGCTGCGATATAGTGGGGTCATAGATTGATCCAATATAAACTCATTGCGTTGATACACTAATGCGCGCTTGAGTTGTTGTATTAACGTAGAGAAATTTAGTGCGTTACCCAGTGGCGGCTGGTGCATACGTCACAAGTGAGGCCACTACAATGATTGAAATTCGTGTGTTATCGTCTGAGATACGAATATGTTATGAACTTATACGTAAAAATTAGATCATTGTAATGGCCCTGGAAAAACGTAAGCACCAGCCGCCGCTGGCGTTACCCATGACTATTAATGGTTTCGACTGTAGGGTAAGCAGCAAAAATGGAGTGGAAGGGCAATTAGCGAACGAAAATAGACAGTATGTTCCTAGGTACTGTCCCTAAAAAGAGCGCAAACTATTTTCCGCTTCTTAAAGTTTGTGTATGTGTCCACAAACATTATTCCGTACACTAAAATTTGTCGAGAACGAAACAAAATAATATCATATTGTATTGCGTACACAAGCCTTGAATCGTTTGTGTACACGAACTCACGAACATATATCGAATTACTGAATACAGAAAGCTGAAACCGTACGATACGTGTTGCGTACTTACACACTGAGAAAAATGGGCTATGTAAAGTGTTTACTTGGTGAAAAATTATTTACAATAGATAAAGTTTTACTTGGAACTATTCTCGTTAATTAATATCTGCAACTAAACCCAGTTTCCTGAATGCAAGTTGTTACTGTAAATAGTGCTTTTATTAACGGCTATTACACAGCGTATCTGACAAATTTGTGGTAAGTAACGTATTGCTTATGACTACTGGTGCTGTATCTAACTACAGCACATGCTTAGTAGAAGTAACAACAATGTTGATAGTTATTAAACTCATGTATTTTCTTAAATAGGTAACAACTTGCCAGAACTATAATTATTTGAGTTTTGCTGCCATCCCGTGATTGTTTTACTATTCCTAATTGGCTACTGCGGCGGAGTAATGAAATAGTCCCAGAGACAGCTACGCGCGCAGGCGTGGGAAAAGGTCGTCGAAAAAGAGTGTGCAAGGAGACGGCCATTGTAGGCCAGTTGGAACTCAAATATATTAAAAATACCGGGTGAGTTAACTCAAGGCCCATGCGTATAAAGGATCCCAGCGAAAGAAAAAGCACCGAGCCTATAAGCAATCGCAATGTCTCAAGATTGTAGTTTTAAACCACGTAGTGGGATATTTGAATTTCCCATCATTGTGATGATATCTGCGCCCGCTGGTGAAGTTAAAGTGTGGATGCCGTCGCTATCTGAGTGACAGTCCAAGTACCACCTACAGTTAGGGATACCCCGACGAAGTAGCCGTTTCCGAGGCGATCACCGGACATAACCGCCACATACGCCGACAGAGGATCAACTCGCCGAGACAACGTCCAGTACAAGAACCAACAGAAACCGCAAGTTTATCGCCTATATTATTTCTTTGTTTGTTATTAGTTGTAACTTCAAAGCCATATTTCTCTTTGTCCTTTGTTTAGATTTAAATAATTTTAATAACTAAATAACGTTTCAAGGGGGCCCCATTTACCTTATCTTTTATTATTGCTTGGTTCATTTTTTCATTATTAAGGAATATATTTTATGAGTCATTACGTTGTAAAGTGTTTAAAAAAAACTGTTGTTAAAGTGAAACCAATATCTTTTATTTATTTTGTTTATTAGTCAATATACAGGATCGTATTTCATATTGTTCAATACTCATTACCACACGTCCTGAGGGTGATAAAATAATCTCATGTGTATTCAATTAATAAATATATATTTTTATTTATTAAATTTTACGGCACCCAACAACTTTATCATTTGCATTATTAAATTAAAGACCCATTACAGTTTGGCTCACAAGAAGGAGCTGATTAAGCCTACCGTCGCAAATTGCTTTCAGCTTGGTGCTTCAACTCCACTACTTAAATGAATTTTATAGAGATAACATACGTAGATCACCTTTTGATATACACCCTTCATAAAATGATAAACAATATACTACAATGTATTAATCATTTAAAAGTATCGGCAAGTTGTCTAAAAATTACATTCAATCAGTTGGAGTAACTGTTATCCTTCTAAAGCTTATTGTTTTGAAACGTCTGTTCAGGTTATTCGGTTATTTACTTGTTCTTTGTTGTTATTAGATAGCTTAAGCATTACATTACATTCATATCAGGTGCTCACTGTGTTTGTCCTATACAAAATAAAACTATTACTAATAATACTGCTTTTTTTTTCTACTTCCTCGTTTCCTACACTACCTATAGCTGAACAACAATTTTAAGATAAGTATACTGTATATTTATAGCAAACCATTACTTCTATATATCAGGTATTTAGTGAACCTGCATTAATGATACTCTTTCCTTATCACAAGCAATTTAAATAGCTGTTAATAGAGAAACGTACACATACTTATATAAAATACTATTTAGCAGTATCGACCAAATTATATTTTAACCACTTAATAACTATTATTGCTAGGTAATAATGCGCTGAATTTTTGCGCGTAGCTGGAGTAAAATAAGCATTCAAAATCTGTGCTATGATCCATGCAAACGGATGATGGAAATGTTTCTTATCTTTTTGAAATAAATCTTTTATAAATCTGTCCTTCTTATGAATGCTTTTCCAGTATTGATATAAATATTTTGAATCGAAAATGAATGAATTTTCCATTAGATAGACTTGAATTAGTGAGTGAGTCCACGTACTAGAACCTGCCCAGATAACATATAAGCTTACGACAAGTTTTCACTTGCTTAACTTTCAATTTTCGATGACAAGCTTGACAGTAAAAGGTTATGACAACGTTATTGTAACATTTACGGCAACAAGGCTAACAGTATTAACCTTGAGACAAGGTTACCGTAGCATTTACGGCAACGAGGTTTACAGAACCTTCACAATGAAAACTTTGTACAAGGTTATTGTTGCATTTACGGTGGCCTCCTATATTTTTGGAGTGATTCAGCTTCCATCGTTTATTAAGTATTTTTTTTTTGGTTTAACTGCCATTGCGCTATTCTGGCATCGAGCGCCATTGTTTTGTTGTGTCGTGTGCGTTTGTGCTGTGTTTGAGCTGTTTGAAACATCTTTCATGTAAAAGTGAGTACTACCTAATTTTTATTGTTGTATGAAAACAGTGATATCATTAATAAAGATTGAAAACAGGATTGGAGATAGGACCGCTCCTTGCGGTACTCCTATCCTTATTGGAAGTATATCTGACGTAAATGTATGTTTTAAATTATTATTTACTGCAGAAATTTGAACTAGTTTTGTTCTTTCTGATAAATATGAAAGGAACCATTGTAATGCTACCCTCCTAACACCAACAAAATCTAACTTCTGCGTGAGGATATCGTGCTGTACACGTCTTAAGTCACAAAACTACGCTTTTGTAACTATGCTAACCGAAATTAACCCATTTCTAATTATTGCGCTGTTCCATCTAGACACCCCCTCTCTGGCCAATTGATCTGCCCTCTCAGTACCGATTGTAACTAGGTGAGCCTTAGTCTAAAAAAGTTTTACACCACCCTCACGTAACATATCCCAAGTATCCAATAGCAAATCAGTCGGATTTTTTTTTAATGCCCAAACGCCTCTCATGATTAAGCTATCAGTTATAAATCGCACTTCCTGGATAATTCCCATTCGCAACTATATCACGTACTGCTTAATTTATTGCGACTAATTCTGCCTGAAAATTATTTATAATTTTAATTTTACCTTTTGATTATATATTTCAATAACCCCATTATAAATAACAAAAGCCGTTCTTATATCACCCCTCACCGAGCCCCCTATATCTACTCGCCTTTCTAAATCGCCAAGTTCTAATCTAATTCCCGTTGTTGTAAGAAAACCCTCAAACCCTAGTTTATTCCCTGGTCCCGATCGCGAACCCTGCGGATAACTCTCAGTAATTTCCTGTATAATACTAATTTCCGGTTCCTCAATTATTGCGACACTATCTGAGAAATATCCACTAGCGATTCTAACTAAATTAATTACCTATGCAACTTTTAGGCTTTAATTGTTAATCGGCTATAGTTTTTGACTACCAGGTATTATCAAAACCACTTTTTCTAACCTGGCGGTTTTAACAAAATTTACAACCCTAATATCTATCGCATCTACAGTTGATTTACCCCTGCTAAATCCATATTCTTAATTCTTAGCACACTGTGCATAAAAGCATAAAAATATTATATTTGTAATCAAGCTATCTAATGCCTTTCCGATAACCGGTAATATGTAGACTAATAATAGGCCTATAACTACTTGGATCGTCGTATTAGTTTTACTCAATCTAGGAATAATCTTAACTAACACCTTTCGAACAAGTCGGAAAAATGGGTATATGCAAATTGCCTCCCGAGATAAAGAGCAACTACACTGTTGAAAAATATTACGGTGGTGGCGTTGAATTTGCTGCACTAGTCAAATATTTACAGTGTTGATTTTTTACAAATTTGCCAACGAATTGACTACATGTGTTTGTAGAACAGAAATTACTAGAATTTGGTGTGAATCTTTGTTCAGAATATGAGGATTACTAATTTTCTCTAGACATTCAGAAGCATCAACCAATCAGAATTTTTCCCTCGGATAGAATATAGAAACCCACCTCATCTAATACAGTATTGCATTATACGCACCATCTGCATTGCACGTGTATTTGTTTCGAGTTGTTTCTCCGCTATTAACATATCAAAACAAACCACCAAATGTGACTGACACTGCAAAGTGTAACTTGTGTTATTAAACGGTTAATTCCAGTGAGCATAAAAAATTTACAACATCTTAAAGATGTATTGGAACAACTATTTACGTAATTAGTTCAGATTTGAATCACAATAGCATAAACATCACTTAATTTTACAAATGGTTCTCAAAATAATATTTTAAATATGTACGTTTAGTTGAAATACAAAACTTTGAATGAGTGGTTCTGTATATTTATAAATTGAAAAAAACGTCTTACAAGAGAGAATAAGAAATAGGAGTTGCATATAAAAGGACGTGTTTAGAAAACGTGTAAATCATCCAATAGATCGCATTCATTTAGTAAAACAGCTAGTAAATTTGTCTAGTCCTAGATTCAAATAAAATGTGACTAGAAGTATATTCATTAATTCCACCGTGTTAGTAGACAAAATAACCCCTTAGCAATAGATAATACTGACTATCTTTGTTCGTTAATTTAAACTTTCTATAGTTCTCGACAAAATAACACGAAAACAGTGTGGACCTCTCCTGACCTATTAAAATTAGTAAAAAAGTTTAAAATTTTTCAACAGTGTTACTAACCAATCGTTAAATTTGCCCTTCCCACCAATTTTTAGGCTACCTGATACCACATGTGTAAATTGGGTCCCCGTTGATAAATGTTGGAATAGTAACAATATTTTGTATTGTTTCAGTACAAAAATTAATCTAAGGTATCTGACCTAATCTTTAAGAGATGTTCGGCCTGTGTTTATGCGTGCCAACGCCGACGTGACCCCTCAATAAACAAATTCGTCAAGCAGCGTATATGTATCTGGTGTTAGAAGATAACTTATTTATTTCTCCCATTTCCAACAATAAATAATAAAACAATAATGGCTGCAGCTTACGATTAAAAGGTTGGGAGGCAGTTTACCTACTTATGGACCAATTAAATCTGATCCTTTTTTCCTACTACCTGTGGGGAGGAAATTTACATATACCCGGAAAAAATCTCTATTTCAGAATCAGAAAAATCTAAATCATCTGCATTCCTAGAATCGCTACTCGCTAATTGCCTAATACGCTTATGCTTATGCTTATCTCCGTCATCTACAACTGTGTCCACTGGAAGAAAGCCTTATTAGAAATATCTGCAGTTTTCTCTGTGTTCTGTGATCATTTACACAAACGATTTAACCCGGGATAACGTACTTTGTAAAAGGACGGTACGTAACTGTAGTGTTTCGTTCTCAATCGGTGCATTTTGAAGGTACGAATACCGTTTGTGTACAGGTAAAAACCATATGCAGAAAAAGAGAGTAATATGTTTTCTCTATTTCGTTTGGGTTTGTGTACAGTCTTCGTAATCGCAAATACCGTTCCATAAAGCTTATTTTTATTATATCATAAACTGATTTGTTAGATAATTAAAAATAAATTATTTTATTCCATTCACTTTATTGTATCTTTAGAAGTAGCTATATGTTTCAGCTTCCACTTATTGGTCATCTTCAGGATATCTTACTAAAATGTCCCTGCGAAAAACAATTTAAAAAATATTGTCGGATTTATTAATAAAATTGAAAGAAAGGATAACATGAAAATGAAATTAAATGTGAATGGAAAGCAATCATTTATTTTTAATTGTCTATCACCTTGTATTACTTTCCATACATGGTTTGCTCTGGGGTAACATCTTCAGTCAGTAACTCAAAGAACCGCTATCTGTCTCACCTATTTCACAAATACCCACACTTCTATACGCGAAAAGTGTCTATAAAATTAATGGATGCCCTGTAACTGTAGATGACGTAGAAAATAAAAATACTAGTAGTACCTAATAGTGAAACAAACAATGTGTGAGATGTTATTAATATAATATAATGTTTTAGTAGCAGCTGTTCTTTTTTTATTTCTTTTCACCATTTCGATTAGATTTGGTCGAAAGCTATTGAAATCATCCAGAAGTATTAAACAACTTTCTTTGTCATATATCGCGGTATTTATATTTCTAAATTTATGGTTATAAAAATAAATTATCTATATCTACTGAGCATTACGCACCAAAATATTGTTGAAATATTATTACTAAAATGTTGGTAAATGCTAATGATAAAATTTGTTTTTAGAATCCTACAGATCTTCATTAAATCATTGAGAGCAAAGAAAAAGTACATGCTAAAGAAAGCAAAAAACCCTTCAGCCCCTTACAATATCTGGCAATGTATAAAAAATGGCTGTACTAGATTATTTCGTACTTTAAATTACATTCAATTCAAAACACTTTTAAATGATTCGTGGTTAAAAACATTCTTAATACAAGCAATTTTATGCTTATACCCTTTACGTATCTGATTTATCATATCAATAATAACAAAAAGAATTCTTCTCTTATTTTAAGCTATAATCATAAGTTTACTTTGTACTAAGTATTACTTTCAATGAAGCATTATAAAATAGCTTTTATATTTATTTATTTCAAGTAAAATAATTTGCCAATATACATTTCCACAGAAAAATTAACAAGAACACCCAAGGAGAACCTAATATTTATATGCACATGTTTTAGAAATATTTAGCGCTTCCTGTGGTCAATGATAAGTACCTACCTGTTATTAAAGTAAAAAATCGGAGTTAGATATTAACAAAGAGACGGTGGAAAATGCAGGTCTATTGCAATTACAAAAAAAAATTCAATAACCACCTCTAATGGTAATTTCTTCACCATTTTGTTGTTTTCTGTACGATGTTATACTGTCCATATTACCGCTTCTTCATAGTATGTAGCTCAGGTATCATCAAGAAGCTGCAAGATCTACGGACTGTTTGTTAAATTGATGCATTCTTAAAAATAGAAATTATTGTTAAATTGTTGTGCTCGTGAAGGCCTGCTATAGTGAGAAGTGTTGCATATATGTCGTTGGCCGAGCTTATGCGTGCCAGGATATGGCTTTGCCACTGCCAAACAATTAGGTGCAGATATATTGGTGATTTGCGAACACAACAAAAAACGCGTAAGTGACGGCAAATGATTAAGAGACAAGAGCTTGGGAGTGTTAAATCACACATCTGATGAACACTTATTTATACATTTTGCAAAGTTTAATATTTTCTGTTGTTATATCTCTCCAAATATTAGCCTGGATGAGAATAAGAACGAAGTCGGAACGAAGTCGACTGTGTGATGGATAGCATTGGCAAACAGGAAGTTATCGTTCTCGGTAACATAAATACAAGGTCCCCACTGTGGGGATCACTGGTAATTGACGTTAAGGGCCAGTACTGGACTGAATGGATTTCCGTACTCGACATGACGGCGCTCAACAGCGGAAACAAACAAAGCTTCCTTGATTAGAGGAGCTAGCAACTCATTCATTGATGTTACCTTTGCGACTAATCAAATACTGGCGGTCATAAATGAAATATTAATAACAGAGGAATTGCCAGATGCGTGGAAAGTGGTCAAAATCATTCTGATCTTAAAAAGTGGCAAACCCTCGAAATTAGCGGCCTCCTTATTTATGATTAATACTATGAGTAAACTGCTAGACACGCTCAAAGAAGTTGAAGGGAAAGACGGCCTGCATGAACATCAATACGGCTTTCGTAATGGGAGGTCCCCTGTTCATTCGCTGGGAGAAACTATGAAAACTATAAGAGAATACGACAGTAGATGGATAGCTCTTGTGATCATTGATGTGAGGAACGCGTTCAACTCACCCTGCCATAGTTTAAGTATTAATGAACTTCGCACCAGGCAAATATCTCAATATCTGATTAATATCATATCGTGCTACCTGCGAAATAGGAGGAATTATGGTTGCCCGGGAGGTGATCCTAAGTAACGGATCTGGTGTTCCGTAGGGCTCTGTACTGAGACCAACACTGTGAAATATCCCATACGATGGGGTTATGCGGCTAGAGCTTGTTGTGGATGCTATTACGATTGCCTTTACAGAGGAACTGGTATTGATTGTAGCTACCAATGATGAGGTTTCACTGATGGACAATCTCAATACGTGCCTAAAACAAATTAGTGAATGAATGAGGAACCACAAGTTTACCCTGGCACCAGAAAAAAAAAACTGATGCAATACTTGTAAGGGGAGGAAGGAAGAGAGATCACGTGAGCTTTACTATAGATGGCACGAGAATATCTCCCTTAAAAACTGTGAAATATCTGAGCGTGGTCTTTAAAGAAAAGAGGAATTTCGGCCTGCACGTGGTCGCATCACGACCAGGGCGGAAGAGAGGCTAGCTGCCATCGGTAGAATCCAACATCTGTGGGCCAAGAAGTGGTGAAAGAGCCGTCGTTTGTGGAGCACTGCATATTATCCTACCTGGATAGAAGTTCTCAAGGTACGGAAGTACGCGAACCTGCTAGTTCGGGCTCAGAGGAATATGTTGTTGAGAGTAGCGTCGGCCTATAGAATCGTGTCTGCGCAGGCGCTACAAGTGATCACTGGAACATTAGCCGTGGATCTCATGACGCAAGAAAAAGCGAGTTTGATGTACGGCGATGGCGAGAGGATAGGACGCCGCACCTAGGCACGGGATGGTCAGGATGACCGGACAGAGAGTCCCACGCTATCGCTCAGTGATCGATTCAAGCTGTCGATGTCCATAAAGGATTTCCATCTACCAAAAAAAAACTGATAGCAATTTGAAAAACAAAGAAGCGTTAATTTGAAAATAATAATAATAAAAATATATTTAACCTTTAATCAAATCCAGTTTATTTCTTTTTTTTTTTAAACAAATACTGTGCACATCTAAATCGAGTAACCGGTACTGACAAAGCAAGTTATTCGAGAGAAATAAATATTTTTGCTCATATAGGTATATAAGCTAGCCACCTGCTTGGAACAATGAATATTTCATTGATTCAACATTTCTTCTTCTCTGTGTACTACAGTGGCATATATAATTTTTTAATATAATATAAATATGAATAAGATTTTTAAAATAAAATGTCAGATTTACCTATACAATATTTATATAGTACCGTTTTTCTACATGTGGTATTAAAAAAAAAACCGTATATTATGTGCTACTTATGTTAGGTTTATTTGCAAGTGATCTAGTTTTCTAGCCGGAAGTGCATATTTCAGGATAGTTATAATATATTTTTACATGAAAAGATACAATGCGCCAAAATGCTTTGCTTATTCTACACATTTGGTTTTATATCGTTTTTAACATTTTCAAAAATATGGTTCGTTGGTATACTAATTTCATGAACGCTCATATATAGAATTATGTGAAACAAATACTTTAGTCATTTTTCGGGTAAATTTTATTTGAGACATATTACTTTACTGTTGCCAACGTTATCTACATGGGTTATGATATGTCACAGATACCGAACACATACATAAATAAACAACATTTGCAGCGGTACAATTGTTCATATAGCGACAATATTTAGAATGAATGGCGATAAAAACCACGTGCTTGTGTTGACCAATTAGAAAGTGTACAGAATTTAAACCAGGTAGTGGTGAAGCGTACATTCAGGTGCACCAGCAGTTGATCGCTCTTCATACTGTTGCGATGTTATTTCGACGCGCTCAGTGATTACGCCTCAATTTGAATCATTCGCGCACTAGCTCAAAACACCGCTATTAGCATTTGTCGCAGACGCAGAAGGAAGAGACGATGTTGACCGTTCAAATTCGGTTCAAAGGCTAGTAACGTATATTTTAAATGACTCGAAAAAAGCCGTTTACATTGTAAAAGCGTTAACATAAACAATCGCAATTATCACGCTCTAGTTCATTGCGTTAAAAACACCAGATATCCTACATCGTCACATGTGAACGTTATTGAAAATTTATATTTCTATAGGAGAATATTCTAAGACGCGGGTGATTTTTGTCGAAAGGATTTTCAAAAAAAAAAACCTTTTTACTATCAATGTGAGACAAGAAACATTTTATTTTGGATTACTGGCGATGATAGGCTCGCAGTTTTAGTGTGACTGAAGTGTAGAAATTCAAGTTGCAGAAATGTCAATTTTTAAGGATAATAGTTGGGTAAGTTTTATTTTATTGTACATTCATCATATTTATATCAACAAATAATGTAAATTCTATACATCGTAATTTTTGTGGAGTTCGTTATCTACTTTTTAAGTACTTCCAAATATATTTTAAAATTTCTATCGCGAGCGCCCTCATTACGGTTTATTTTTTTTTTGTTTTTCTACAAAGTTTCTATAGTAAATTAAAAGTATGAACTATATAATTAAAGTCGTAACTATCAATTTGTTCTAATGTAATAGCTACAGACAGATATACTTATTAGCAAAGCTTGGTGCAAATACAAAAAATTAAATAATTCAGTTTAAAGATATACTTTTACTATAAGTTAACACTTTCTTTTGATAATAATTTAATTTAATGGTCTATTTAATAGTTCAGTTTGCCAATTACCGATTCCTATGATATATTAGTAGACTAAAATTATGTGTGTATGATCTCTGCGTGCCTGAATGTGCCCAACTGCAATCTTATAGTTGGATGACAATAATATTTGTGATGGTCATTTGCACTAGCATGTTAAGCTTGGTTTAATTTTGGATGGCACATAAAATTACAATTTAATCTTTATATATATATATCTACATTCTAAGTATCTCTTATAATTACATTAAGCTTAACGTGTTAGTGCAAACGGACTCTATCACTAATCTACTATAGATCGGTTAAATCCAGTTGACAGTAAAGAGCTTAAAAGAGGCGCAACGCATACATTACTCGTACAGTCAATTCGAACCTGAACTATCTATGGTATTCTTTTTTGTTCATGTACGCAATACTTTTCTCTGCTTATAGTAAAATAATAATAGCGAATACATATAGCCATGGCCTGCTTGATAACTTTGACAGATTGCTCTATGCGATCTGTCGAATCAGGAGTTGCACGTGTTCATCACTAGTGCCACTTACTGGACTATTTTGGGATAAATGTTTAGCCTTGAGTTTTGAAAATTGTAACAGCAAAATGTCAATTTAACTTTGAATGTCATATTGATAAGTACTGCACTTAGTTTTCCCAAAATTATTACAACAATTCTGCTTTGTTTCTTCAAACTATTCAGGTTTTTTAAAGTTGTGTTTCGTTTTTCATTGATTATTCGAACTTTGTAGTTATTTGCTTACATAGTTTTGATATAAACCAGCCTGTCATCAGCTCATGTCTCCGCCATTATTATGTATTTTGGCATATCCAGAAAGTAGTTCTCCTGTGCTCCAATGTCATGCAGATATAGCTGCTTGTCGGAATCTGGTGTAATGTTCAGTTGAATGTTAATTTGGATGATTTGACACGTCGTAACAAACTATCAAGAACGTCGTGCCTAGATATAACATATGCAGGGTTTTCCTGAAAAATCGTTAATTAGAAGTTTTGCGGGTAACGAAAACTTTCAATTTTAAAAATTGGGGTTTGCAATAGTTTGGTATCTAGTTTCTTTTTAAAATATTTTCAAGTTTATTATACTTCTGACCGACCGAAAGTCGTTGTGAACCTTGTTATTATAAGGAGAGCGGAATAAGACACAGTGGCCGAGGGTGTAATCAGATATAGAGGTAATAATAATATATAGCAGCTGTAATCATATACAATCAAAAAATCGTAATGCACAGGGGGTTTATCTGTAAGCATTAACGAGAAAAAAAATATTTTAAAAATGCCGTGGCCTAGAGCCGCACCTGTGCCCAACCTAAATGCTGTCCCGAGTATACCCCCACATACCACTATCATTCGGCCATTACCGCTGTTAGGTTTGTGTGGATCGCCGCTTAGAGTGCAAGCCACTTCGAACATTTTATTTAAATTCTTCCCGTCTCAAAAAAAAACAATCCTTTTCAGGACCATCATGATTTCATATAAAGAAAATCGAAGCTTTGATGGCATCGGCAAAAGCGCGGGAATGTATAGATTCATTTTCGCGCGATATCATATATAAAAAGCGTGTTTGCAAATTTTCTGTATTAATTTATTTTGTGTAATTCGATTCAATTCATTTTGCGTTATATGATTAAATAAATCCAAAGAAATAACTAGAATTCATGTGGTACCGTTTATTAACAATAACTCTCGATTCGACAAAGCAAAACAAAATATTTACGTTTTTTGTAACTACTGAAGTCGCATATCCGGTGAAACTTCGAACGTCTTATCAGGATTTAAAAATAATATTTTGTAGACTACGTATAATGCTCTTAACAAAAAAGGAATGTTTATTTTATAAAAAGAGAAATTTAAATGCTCAGTTTTGCTATTTTTACAAGGGCCTTTATTTATTCTAGAATGACGTTAAATGAACTTACGGCTACATTAAGAATAATACTAAATGAGTGACGGTATTTATACATAATACCACGTTTACGGGTGCTTAACATGACGTTTCCTTGCATCAGGCCCGGACTAAAGAATTTTTGGCTCTAAATTTACTTTTTCTTATTATTTAATGATGAAATCCGGTTTCGGTGGGTTTGTGCTTTATATGTCGTGTAGTTAACACCCAAGCAAAATTTACTTTTTTGTTTGATACACCCTGTATAGTGTTATACTTTTAATTCAACATAAAATTCTATCACGATTACACCTAGGCTTTCGTATATCTATTTTCAAGTGTTTCTATAGTCCGTTCACGTTAAGAAATAAAAGATAGCACTGTAATCGGCGTCCTTATCACACTGCCAAAATGTAATACGCCAAATAAGGTATTAATATAACAAGACGAAGAAATAGATTGTGCAATCGGGGAACACCAACCGCGGATTTTTTATTGGCCCAAAACAGAATGTCTAATTTTTTTATTCGGCGGAACAGTTGTAAATTATTTTAAAAATATACGTTTTCAAACTTTTTTCGCTTAAAAATACTAATCTCATAAACAAAACACCTGTAGATATTTAGTAATTTGAAAGTTTCCTTTGAAATAAGAAAATAAATACGAAATAGTTATTTGTATCACTAGGCCAGAAACTACAGTTTTGCGAGTATGAGTATGGTTTGTGGGCCTCGGCTACCGGCTCGGCCCACAGGTACGAATACTCGCAAAAGAGTTTCTGGCTGTGTGATACACAATGTTTCTTGGACCTATAAATCTTAATTTTGAATTGAAAATAGAAAAAAGATTTTGACACTAGGGACTTGAAGTACAATTTGGACACACGTTTAATACCTTAATACTTCCACGTTTCCGAGAATAAAATCTTTTTCTGTAATTTTCTTTCTATTTATATCTATTTATAATAATAAGTGCAATGAAGACACTAGTTCATCTTAGCATGGTTGAAGAGTAGATTAATGACAAATTATTACACGTCTGTCATGTGGAATCTAGGGTGGCTAACCTTTAGTGACATTTTTGCCTGCCTAGGCTGCTTTGCTTTGAAGTACTGCAAAATGAATGTTTCTGGACGGAGGCGCAAAAAGATGGTTTCCGGCCCTATCGCTGATTTGTTTTATTATATTACTGAAATCCTGGGTGGATCTAATATTGTGGACAGGGACAGTATAACCAATATCAAATATCATTCACTGCATAATTATTTAATTTGTTATTTACATTGGTATTTTTTCACCTTACCTGGCTTCCAAACTGAAATAAAAAAAATGTTCATCGACAAAATGAAATTTCTAAAAATAATTAGTAGAAAACGTTGAGCTTTACAATATAATTTCATTACAAATTCCAGCAAGTTGTTAACAGCTAGAAAATATTGAATTTAACCCAAGGTATCAGTGGCTACCATATGTTTTACATAAATAAATAAAATACAAAAAAATCCTGGGCACTAATAGATTAATGCTGAATCGCTGGTGTAGCATAACTCATTCTGTTTAAGTCAAAATATTATTTTTTCTATATACGCTATAGCGCAATATAGAAAATTATACTATGAGAACTGTATTACTTATATCTATAAGCAAGTGTAGAGTTTTCATTTACAAGGGTAATTGTTCAACATACCGGAATTAAATCCATTTCATATACTAAACAGCAGATTATCATTTCTCTTCTTTCCTGTCTTTTTTGATCTTTCCAATTCTTTTACACAGCAGATCTGTAGTAGCTGATGTGAACACTCAGCTTGACCTTGCAATGAAATGCAGAACTAAATGTGCATGCTTGCTTCTATTTGTTTATATAAATAAACTGGATAGTAGAACGTCTTAGAAAACTATTCGCGGCCACTATATACAGGAACAGCGCAGTACAAGTAAATAATGAATCATCCATGCCTCGCCCTACTAATTACAAATAATGAGCTAGCTTATCTAGGTGTTCCACACATTCTTCTCCTTGGTAGGAATTTTAGGAGGCAATCGATGCTTAATAGGCTCCCGCGGCAATCGTAGTTGGTGTTCCGATGGATGTTACCATATCCGTATCCAGAATAATATAAATTCAAGGTTATTAACATGATGTGCAAAAGCCTGTGTAAATGTAGTTGGTTGGTCAAGTTAGTATATTATAGTCAGCTTTGGTTCTTTGCGGGTGCTTTATAAACAAGCGTAAATCACTACTTATACGCTTAAAGCACTCGCAAAGAAGTACTTAGGCTTGTTATACCCCTTTAAACATACATTTAGCATTAAGGATTTCGATGTAGAAGATGCTTAGTGTCGTACAGTGTACTTATATAAACAAGAGGAATATTAGAGCAGAAAACATAGATGATAGGTAGTGTAACCTTTTTTCCTGTATATTTCCTTTCTAATATAAATACATTTTATTAAAATAGATTATTTGCAAAATAGATACTATCCCACTCAACATAAACTATAGGCACAATGAACTTATTATTAATTTCATATATACCTTACCAAATATGGAGTTTAAAGAATCCACATATTAAATATTACCCGAAGGTTCGCGTGATGCGATTTATCCCTTCTCTAGATAGAATGTTCGCTTCTCTTACAATTTGCAAAAGAGATCCTGAAGATTGTTGGATTCGTATGTGTTTATCCAGTTTGGAAGAAGAAATTTACAATTGAATTTTAATAATTTGTAAGTCTTTATTTCCCATATACGTAGGTACATATACATTATAAAATAATAATTTATTTCGTATATAAAGTTAGTTATAAATTATCAACATTTAAAAAAGTACTGGGAACTCGCAAGGAGGAGTTCAGATGGAAAACTAACGGTCTTCCTCTGTTCTTCCACTCATACCTTGCTTGTTGTACATATCTATACAAATACACTTACTTACTTTATTAATCAAATAAAACAAAAAAAATATGATATGTAAGATTAAATGAATTTTTGTAATAATTAAATATAATCAGTGAATTGGCATTATTTTGCCACAAAACTAAACGGTGTTGTACTTTGGTTTTGAATGAGAAATATGATGGGACACCGAAATCCGCTATTATCGTATTATAAGATTTGCATATTAGATAAGAAAAACTCTTTTCAAACAAAGTAGTAGGATGATAGACCCTTAAATCTAATGTTCACATGATGACGTCCATCATATCTTCGGTGCGAAAAGATATTTTTTTCCCAGCAGGGAGGAAAGTGGACACTTTTGAGGGAGGAAAGTTAACTTTTCCTCCCTTGGAAAAAAAGTTGTACTAATCCTCCCTAGGGAGGAAAAGTAAGTGACATTGACATGATGAAACTGTACATCTTATACTATGTGACATTATTGATAGATGGCATTAGTGCATTCAATCCAGTTTGAGCCCATTTATGAGATAATTGCTAAATTATTTGGTATTAAATTTCAATTAAACTATTATTAAACACTTTTAAAACGACGCTAACTTGACAGTTCTCAAAAAATATTTGACAGATTAGCCTACTATCTAGCATGTCACTCACTCAGCTCAAACCACGGAGGAAAGTGCTATTGCAGGCCTTGGGCAATTACAATATTTGCCTGCGGCCCGCAATAGAGCACTTTCCTCCCTTGGTTTGAAATATACTATTTCTTATATAAATATGACGGATTTTTATTTCTTATGATTTTATAATAGAGGCAAACAGCTTGCATGACACATCTATATCGCAAATTAAGCCAACCAATTTCTTTAAGTTTATGACTAATATGTTGAAATTGTATATGAATACCGTAAATAAATCTAAGACATGCATTTTTGAATACGCTGAATATGATTACGGCCATAAGCATCTATAGATGGTTCATAAATTGGGGCCAGATATGTGAAGTGTGAAAGAACTAAAGATTCGCATAACATAGCTTTTGTATTACAAGACAAATTAATATGAATGATGTGGAAAATCACCACAATAACTACCATAAGGCTACTACGAACTATAGGTAGTTCAACAGCGAAAACTATAAATGAAAGAGTGTGATCAGAGAGCTTAAGCAGATATCAGGAAACAGAATTTGCGAACCTAAGTAATATTTAAGTGTGTCATATATTTTAATAGAATGTAGAAATTTGGTTGATTAGTCTTTAGATGTTCTTAATTATTCCATCAGATAGCAAATTTTTAACTTTTTTGTTTATACCTCTAATAAAAATACTTTCAAAGTGAGTCTCCAATAACGAGATAATCTCATTATTTGTGGATATTTACAACAATTTGTGTCTTACAATTGGTATTACTAATTACAGCAGGGCTACACATTCTTGAAAATTTAAACAGTGCATTAATTGGCAATGAAAATGATATTGGTATACATAATATTATGCAAAAAAAAAGAAATCGATTAGATAATGAATAATAAAGTAAAAACTTTGCATAATGTACACAAATTTTATACAAGAAAAAAACAGGAAAAAAAAATAAAAATAATTGGTAGAAATGGCCAATGAAAGGTCAAGTACGTACAAAAAAGCCAGAGAAGGTAACAGATCCTTAACGTATACTAAGATGTGATACAGAAAAAAATCATGTTTGTTTTAATATTCCGCAAGGTCACTTGCATGATGTGTTTCCAAAATCATAGTGTCATAATAACGGTTTTACTGTTATTTTTTATTATTTCAATGACATTTGGGTGCATTAATAAATATAAATCATAAATCTGTATGCAAAACTTGTAAAAGTGTAGATTCTAGATATAGTAAAAACTATTTTTTACAGTGAAGGTTTTTTGAGCATTTGTTATAATTTATTTTTATAAATAGGATTTTTAAACTACTAAATATTACAACGGTAATAATTCTATAAAAGCTGTTTTTTTTAGAAAATCAACGAAATAAAGAGTAAAATTAAGGTTAATACTTTATTTAACTAATATTTATAAAATTGGCTCAAAATTTGCACCTTCTACCTGTAGATACACAAAGAGTGCATCTGCATCGAGGTCGTTCGAAGACTTCAGGTCACTACTAATATTTTCAGGGCCTCCGACGATGCGAGCAATAAATTCTTTCTGTGGTTTCTCTGATGTCGAACAAACTAATTTCCGCATGTGCCCTCTGAGAAAGAAGTTAAGGGAGCGAGGTCTGGTGATCTTAGGATATCTCTGGAGGCGATAAAACGAGTGCTTTCCTCCCATCTAGCTCTCGCCAAGCAGTGTTGCCAAATGTTGTCGTACAGAATCAGCGTAGTGCGCAGCAGCGCGGTTTTGGCAAAACTACTATTTAAACCGAAGCGGTAGTAAGTGTGGGCTGATAACAAAATCGTTCACTATACCTGCTTAAACATTTGTAGGAAATGATTGCTCCAAGTGTGCTCAAAAAGGATTTTCTTGAAAAGTCGAAGAACATCTTTATCAAAATCGTGTGTATCTACGTACTGACCTCCTTTCTGTCGGTGTTATATTTATTGATTTTGAATGTTCCTCCTTCTCATAATTGTCGGCTGATGGAAGCAAATACCAAATGGCTAGGAATATGTGACTTTCTAGATACATTTCGGTATAAATTCCCTGCATATCGAAGATTACGGCTAATGGTAAAGCAGACAAATCGACCTTTCTTGACAAACTCTAATTAATTTCACAGTCTGTCTAGTGAGGTTATTTGAAGAGATAACGAAAAACAAAAAATATCTTTTTAAGGCAATTTTTTATTCTTTATCACGTGGTCTTATAAAAAATACAATACCACGTTTCGTACATTTAGAATCATTTTTATTTTTTTAAATACACATCAATGGCCAAAAGAGGAAGGATGCTATTTTAGCAGAGCTGACGTTTTTCTTTTGAAGAAACTTGTTTTCTCACGGTAGGCTGTGGCTAATGACAGTGAACAATACCAAATAACTAAATATTAATAAACTGTCTTGTTACCTGTCACCCTTATTATTGCAAGTTTAATTTGGTGAAAAGGGCATAATGGCACAGTACAATAACGCCGAAAAATTTGTCATGTTGTCATGTTTTATTTTGGCGCAAAAAATGTAGTAGAAGCCGAAAGAATGTATGCGAACCGATATCCAGAAAGACGACAACCACATCGGTGGACCTTTAAAAAATTAGCAGAAAATTTAAAAGAATATATTTCATTTAGTGCATCGAAGACGAAGAGACGTCGCGAAATTAATCGTGTAAATGAGAACATTGTTTTGCAAACAGTTGTAGAAAACCCATCGGTGTCAACGAAATAGATATGCTATGAAATGATTTTGAAGAAACAAAAGATCACCCCTTAAGGAGCTTTCTGAGGGATAGCGAAAGGCGGCAAACATTTCGTGAGTGATACACGCGTACATATCAGGAGCGTGTAGAATTTCCTACGAGAATTCTATGGACAGATGAAACTAGATTTACCAACAATGGCTTATTTAATAGACATACCCGTTACTATTGGGCAATTGAAAATCCCCACTTAAAAAGAGAATCTAAATATCAAGTCGGCTTCGGTTTTAACGTGTGGTGTGGAATATTAGGCAACCACTTAATCTGTCCTATCATTTTTGAAGATACACTGTATCAGAAACATATCTTCGATTATTACAAAATGACGTTGAAGAAATTCTTGATAGACCACCTCTGGCAGAAATACGAGGTTTATGGTTTCATCAAGATGGAGCTCCGCCACACAATGCACACGCTGTATCTAATCATTTAAACACGAGGTTTCCGAATAGATTGATAGGAACTTGAGCGCCTGTGAACTGGCTAGCTAGATCGCCGGATTTAACGCCGATGAATTTTTTTCTCTGGGGTTATATCAAAGACAAGATTTACCAGCAAACCTTTGTGGCAATGTGGCTGAACTCTGTGCAGCTGTATTTCAAGCATTTAGAAAAATTCCACATGCTGTATTAAGTTCCGCTGTAGCATCGACTGTCAAACGGTGGTATCTTTCCAAACAACTGCACTAGACAAGAAATAAGAAGTTTACGATGTTCATTTTTTTTTTCTTAATATCTCAAAACCTATTCACGGTATTTTGAATTTCTCAACACAATTTTGTTGTTCACTTAATTGCGCAACTTTTCTTTAATTTAACCACCTTATATTGGCACGTTTGGATAGTCTGTAACGTAATGTTTAACCTCTTAACTCTGTGGGTTCCGGGTCACACTGGAGTGGAAGGAAACGAAATAATGGATAATCTCGCAAAAAAGGGGCCAGAATACCTTTTGTAGAGCCTGAACCCTTTTGCGGGTTAAGTAGCAGTGCAATACTGAAGAAACTGAAAAGAGAAATGAAGCAGAAAAAATCCAGTTACTGGGAAAATCTCCAGGGAATGAAACAAAGTAAAATTCTTCTGGGAATCTATAACCAGGAGAGGTTTACAGAATGCACCAACCTGAGTAAGAACAATGTTCGCTTATTAACATGAATACTTTCAGGCCATTGTAAACTGAAAGGACACCTGAGTAAGCTTGGATTGGAAAGGGAATCTGAATGTAGATTTTGTGGGGAACAGGATGAAACACCCCAGGTAAGGAATAGGATTGGAAGGCAAGCTGTAAAGCAGCAAGACTAGGGGGCACAAGAGATATTTTAGCTCGCAGTGTAATATCACCATATATATGCATGTACCTCCTATTTATAAAAAAGTGTAGACCAATAGGCAAATTTCACAATATTTTGCGTCGTGAAACCTACTTTGAACATTTAATACGTGCTTCATAACCTTCTTTACAAGTTTGTAAGTGAGTGATTTTTCAAATTATTGACATTTTGTCCATACCACATTTTTTCAAAATTACTGGACCGACTTTACCGAACACTCGGCTCTGAAACTGGGACGCGACATTAGCGGTGCCTAATTTAATTTTTTTGTGTTTACTTCAAATACAAACAGGCTAAGTGGTTACGAATCTAAATGCCTTGAAATTCCCGTTTAATTTGAAGCAGACTGTATACAGGGTGAGTTTATCTTGAGATAACGGCATATCTCTAAGACACTGCATCAAATAAAAAAAAAAGATCTTAATAAGATTTGTTATAATGTAGGGGGCTCACTGAATTATGCTGAACTCGATCCTCTTCCCCCCCCCCCCCCTATCAAGTGTGTAGTTTTGGTTTGAAACTTTTTGTTTTGATTCGTAAAGATTGCGCTGTAATGCAAGAAAAGACATTTTGTGAACGTTAGAAAAAATCACAAAAGAGAGAAAAGCAAACATGATTTTGTGTTTTTTTTTTTTAAAAATAAACTAACATTTCAAAAAAGCCATGTGTCGAAACTGTGCCCTGTCACTTCGGTACATTTATCATTCGCATTGGAATGCTACTCCGCCAACCATACAAAATCGAGTTCGGCACCCATTTCAGTGAGCCCTAATCATTTAACAAATCTTATTAAGATCTTTTTTTGATTTGATGCAGTGTTTTTGAGATATTCCGTTGTCTCAAGATAAAAAATTCACCCAGTATACCCATAATCATATACATATAGCGCATTTAGCTTTTTAAACCTGTTCAACATTCAAGGTTAAGTATAGGTATACTACAATTTGGTAGAATACAAAGAAGATCGGTAATTACTCCTCTGAAAGATCGTTAATCTGTTTTACGCATTCATTTACCTTTTTTTGAAGGTTGATCTCAAAACTGGTTTGTCTAAAATTTTTGTAAATGAAAGTTAATGCAGCATTATAATGTACTAAGCACTTAAAAAATGTTTAAAAATATGTAACTTAAATAAAACGAACACTTGTAGTAAAAGGTGAAAAGTCACGGTAGTGACAACTGGGAATTGAAATAACATTGGGCATACTAATAGTAATACGAAAGGGAAAGTGTATTTATAGTGTTTGATTGTGTGAATTACGGAATAATTCGGTATAATAGAGATGAGTAGGACAAGTAAAGAAGTAACAATTAAGCAATTAAGCAATTTGACAAGATTGAAATATAGATTCAAAAATCTGGATTTTATTTAAAAAAATAGGTTCCAATTGGTATGTAGGTTAGGTCGTTTTCATATGAAGCGTTGAAAAGTAACTAACCTCAGAATTTCAATTTAGAGCATTTGAGCAAAGCATAGCTCTACACGTAATATAATTGCTATCTATCTTATTAATCTGCATCCTATTCGCGCAGTTTTAAAGTTTTTAAATTTTTCAGAAAAACTGAACCAAGTACTTCAATACATAGGTACTTTTATCAAAGACCGAACTGGTTTAATAACATTCTTTAGAAATCTCTAAGCTATCATATTAATAACTTTTGAGGGGAAGAGAAATCAGATCATCCTTCAGTATTGTGCTTTGCAAAAAGGTTCTGAATGTAACGCAAATATTTCTTGTTAGCCGATTTTCCATAATAGCTTGGATAGATTGAGAAAAGACGGGCATTAAGTCTGATATTCGAGCATATGGAGTTTCAAAAAATAGTCTTGTATTCAATATTTTTATTGGACCAAACTCTTCCTGAATTTGAACAACAGGAAATGCTCTAAATCAATTTTTTGAAAACAGAAAATCAATTAGTAACAAGCATGTAAGATGCGGATTAGGAGATCGTTTCTAAAAAGATGAAGAGATTGTATCATACAAAATATAAACACGAATAGAACGCGATTTCTGCTGAAATGTTTGTGCCCGCACATTTATAATCTTTTTGCTCGAAAACAACTGAACAAATGGAGCTGATTTCCCTTCTACAATTAAAACAATAACAAATAAATGTTCTGCCAGGAGGTTCTCTACGAAAATATTTAGAGTCAAAGAAAACAATTCTGTGTGTATAATAAAAGTTATCAAAAAAAGTTACAATTTCCTATTTGCCATAAAAAGTTATCATGTCAAAATTTTGAAAAGTCTTCGCGCGACATCCTTCACTTAACTATTTAAAATAAACATAAACAAAAGCGTTCAAAATATGTGTTGGTTACTGAGAAACGGACGTACCTATCACAGTAACTTGATTTATGCGCAGCAAATTATTTGGTTAATTATGCATCTCTAAGTACTTATTATATATACACCAAATTATTCTTCTAGTCGTTCAAAACATTTGTTAGTTTCGAGAAACAGGCACATACGAAAAACTTTACTTTTACGTAACAGATAATTTGCTGCTTACGTTTCCAAATGTTTTTTTGAAGTGTAACATATAGCAAATCGTTTAGAAATGAAATGATTTTGCTAATCATTCAAAACATTTATTTGTTCCTGAAAAGCAGGCACACAAGGATGACTTTATTTATACGTCGCAGATAATTTGGCTGTTCATGTTTCCAAATATTTTGTTTGTTTGAAGAATAACATTTGTTTGTAGATATACTAAATTATTCAGAAACAAAATAACTTTTCGAAATAATATGATACCAATTTTAAGTTTAGGCGGATCAGTGTCTTATAAGGCATAAAATACCTTATAAGACACTACGATCCTTGGTAGGGTGAAATATGCTAATATTAGCCGATTATTATAGGTAGTTTAATTAGTTAGCTAATTAACTTTTGGTTAGTGGCTTACGGTCGTTCTACAATTATTGCGTTCTTATTTAGATATATATTGTAGTTTGGACGACAATTTAGTAGTTATTTTCAAGAAATTAATGAGATTTTCAACCTAAAATTATCATTCATTTATTTCTCCACTTTTTGCATAGTGTAATATACAGGGTATTCCACGTAACTGGTTCATTAAAAGTTTATGTGTTGTATTATTTACTTATATTTGATATTTGGCACAGTATCTGTTCGATTGGAACTATAATGCAAAATACTTAACCAAAATTCAATCACTTCCGGTTGACCGGAAATGGATGTGAACTTGTTATTTTAAATAGAATGATATAATTTTTTATTCATTTTTGATTCTACAACTATAAATACGTCAGTTTTCATTAGCTATTCCTATAGCTACATGTTGCCGTTTTTGAGTTATTTAAGTTTTTCTTTTTTTTTAGTCATAATCATTGCATCATTGAGAAATTAATATCTCGGTTAATACTGCAAGTAGAGACTCCAAATTTGCATATGTTATGAACGTAGATATTACTCTAAGAACGGTAAGCAACTTTACATTCTAACATACAGGGTGTTCAAAACTGAGGAACAAAGTGACATATTTCAAATGCAGAAACTCCATTTTTTTTTAATAGAACACCCTGTATTTTATTCGGAATTAGGAAGTAAATATCATCCCTATCACTTTATATGAGCATTCCCTATACCTATCTTAATTAGATTTTGAACGTATGAGCGACTTTTTGTTAACAGACTAAGTAGCCCTATCTTTAAATGTTTGTAGCTGGCTCTGAAATGGATTCACGACAAATCATGTATTTATTTTTGAATAACCATACAGAATGTCTGTTCGAATAGTCATTTCTATTAATATTGCGTTGTACGAAATTTGTAATTACAATGATTATACATGAACACTTTTGGTTAGTCAATGAATTTGACATTAATCCCCATTCAGAGCCAGCTACAAACACGCAAAGATAGGGCTACTTAGTCTGTTTAACAAAAAGTCGTTCATATCTCAAAATCTATTAAAGATAGGTATAGGGAATGCTGATATAAAGTGATAGGGGATGATATTTACTTCTTAATTTCGAATTAAAATTCAGGGTGTTCTATTTAAAAAAAAAGAATACTTAGCCTGTTTAACAAAAAGTCGTTCATATCTCAAAGTCTATTAAAGATAAGTATAGGGAATGCTCATATAAAGTGATAGAGGATGATATTTAATTCCTAATTTCGAATTAAAATACAGGATGTTCTATTTAAAAAAAATGAGTTTTCTGCATATGAAAATATGTCACTTTGTTCCTCAGTTTTGAACACCCTGTATGTTAGAATGTAAAGTGTGCTTACCGTTTCTTAGAGTTATATCTACATTCATAACATAGCAAATTTGGAGTCTCTACTGCAGTATTAACCGAGATATTAATTTCTCAATGATGTAATGATTATGACTAAAAAAAAAAAGAAAAACTTAAATAACTCAAAAACGGCAACATGTAGCTATAGGAATAGCTAATGAAAACTGACGTATTTATAGTTGTAGAATCCAAAAATGAATAAAAAATTATATCATTCTATTTAAAATAACAAAGTTGACATCCATTTCCGGTCAACCGGAAGTGATATTTTGGTTAAGGTATTTTGCATTTATAGTCCCAATCGAACAGATAATGGTGCCAAAATCTCAAATATAAGTAAATAATAGAACATCATAAACTTTTAATGAACCAGTTACGTGGAATACCCTGTAGAATCTTTTGATGGTCTTATGTATCTTTTATAAACGAAGTTTTCGGAATAGTTTTATAAAAGATCTTTGTCAAAGAAGTTTTACAGTGTAGTATCCTCCTAACATTTGATTCAGGTGCATTTTTATAACTGTATTGCTAATCATCATTCAATAATAAAGAGTAATAAATATGTATTAATTACACATAATACCTCTCTAGTGTTATATTTTTCCTTTGTTGTTGTTTTGCACAAGTGTCCACAAACGTATATGAATGTATAATGCTGTATAAATTCAGTTAATTATCGGCTACTTGAATAAGTATCTGCATGGCTTTAAGAATATTGTTTCTTTTAAGTAGGATATATCTATTACTTCTTAACATTTTTCTTATATTATTATAAAAATATAACCCCAATGTAAAGATTCTTTTTTTGGTTTAATTTATTCTGTACTAAAAGCGTTCAAAAGGTCATTGAATCTTCAGTATGTATTTTGAAATGTGTCTTCTGAAATTCAAATTCTGAATAAAACAGAACTCGTAATTAGACTTTTTATTGTGTTCCGGGTATTGATATTGTAAATGTGCACATAGCGAAGTTATAATGATCCATACCATTATGACAGGAACACACGCACCATTTTTTTTTATTTAACCTTGGAGAAAGATGCCTGACTCTTACATGCTAGTTGAAATCGCTTGATCCACAGATCTATGTATGCCATCGGGACAGTGATAATTACAACCCAATTAACACTTTTGTTAATGTTAGTTAATAGGGTCAATTTTTCATCTTTGTAGTATTTATTACTCATGCGTATTATATGTATCAATTAGTATATGTATATTTGATAACAGTTTTGTTATAACGTAGGATCGGGGCAAATTCAAATGCTTCAGAATTAGGAAGAGGAAGGCTCGTAAGGTCAAGAACGATGACACCTTGCCTGACGACAGCGATGATAATGAAGAGGTAATATTTCTGAAGTTATAAGTTATAACAAAATAATCATTAACTGTCTTAATTAAAGCACATATATAATTTATCGAAAAAATATCACTTTGTGTACTTACTTACAATAACATAATAAATATCTTTTATCAATAATTATTATAATAATTAATATATAACCTATTGGAAAAAACAGAAATTAGAATTGGTTCACACCTTGAATAGATCAGATAAAATTTTGATATGTGAATTAAAGAGCTATAATCTATAAGATCATAGCAAGTATATCATCCAAATTTGAATTCTATTTGTAAGAAAACAGTGGATTGCATTCTGGGCGACTGGAAATGGGAAGCACTTCAGCTGTAGGCGTACCTATGCACAAGGTAGCAGCACAGATTTATTAATAGTCGGCGAATTGTCATAGCTCAGCCAAATCAACACGAGCGTTATATCCTTTTTCTCGCTGGAGCTCACCCTTATATCGCGCGCGATGGTATGAATAACAGATTAATAACCAATCGTCGGGTAAATTAGATATGCTAATTTTGTACAACCGATATTTATTCTTATGTAAAAGGTTTTAAGACAGTCGTTGCGCTAATATTATATTCGCAAGCAATTTGTTTAGATGTCATACGGGATTTAATTTCACTAATGCAGAAACTTGAATTTCGATATCACTGGTATTTTTCGTTAGGACATTTTTATTTTTTTTATTTATTAATTGTAATTTTGGTAATTATCTTGGCGCGGCCCGGTCCATCCCGTCGCATTTGCCAGTCCAGTCCGCCTAAGCTCTCCCGTTATCCCGTCGGCGTCGGTCCATAGCTCGTTACATTCACCGGTTGCCCTTCTAAAAGGATAACGTTTCCTTCTATAGGAAAACTATTTTAAATTAATAACTTGGGTTTTTTATGTGAGCTGCAAATATTTATGGCAATTAGTACTGGTGAACATGTAGATTTACTGATTAAGTAGATTATATAATTTACACAATAGTTATAATTCCAAGTAAATATGTGAAGCAGATTTTATTATAAAATATTTTTTTTTGTATTAATATGATGATTGATATTTACTATTAAAATTAAAAAGTAGTTTAGTAATTTAGTAAAAAGAAATATAAATTAGGAACCTCGAATCATAATTATTAAATAAAATGAGATGAAATAAACAAGTCACAAGACAATCTTACAAAGTAAATGAAAAAAGAAAATACAAATTTCCTCCTTAAAGTCCTACCCCCATTGTAGGAATTATGGACTTTAGTCAAGGTTTGAAGAAAATATTTGTTTTTGATTCCCATCCACTTTCGAACCAAGACTTTCAGAAGGGGCATCGAAGTATATTTGATTAAAGAATAACAGTATATAGCTACCAAACTAATTATTTATAAAATAATTTTAAAAAACTTAAAAACTAAGAACATGCAAATATGATTTTCAGTAAATTGTTTAATAAATTTAAAATAGAAATATACTTTTTGGATTGAAAATTGTGTAATTTTCAGTTTTCTTAACTTCTTCGCAAAATAAAATTAGTGAGATCGCATGCATGCTTTTACATCAATTTTTTTTTCAAACGTTATCCTTGATAAGTTCACCTTATAATTCAGCGTCTCATTATACAATATACTAATTTACTACTATATAGATGATACTCTGTTTTTATATACAATGTGAACAGATACTATACACCGATATACAATGAAATTATGTATTCTATATTTGTTAAGATTATTTTTGGAGTTATTTTTATTTTTAATTATTCATATGTGAGCAAACAAATTCAAAACATAAAGAGCAGAGCGCGCGCCAAATATAACGCTAACTAGAATGATGCACTACGTGATAGAAACTTCCGCGGAGCGCGCGGCTATGTACGGTAGAAACTACACCGGAGCGCGCACGACGACCGAGCGTCGGCTGTGCGGCAGTATACTTCGACGGATGGCAAACGATGGACCGTCGCCAGTGATTGAGGGACGCCCGCCAGGCATCGTTGGGTTCCTGGGAGCGAGTCAGCCGGTAGCAGCGAAGAGTGGCCGCCGCCAAAGCCAGGCATAGAGGGCACACCAAACCCACTCCCGGAAAGGAGGGCTTGTATAGGGGCTAGACATAAAAAGTTGGACTAGTGTCCGATGGCTCTTGTGCGCTCTTCATAGCGTTGTTATCAACTGTCGCACTTAGCCGACGTCGGATGCATGAGATCCAACACATCACAGCTCATGTACGGTGAAAATATTTCATCTGCATGTACACAAACTATAAACCCTACTGAGACAAAATTGTTATGTTAAGAGACATTTAAGTTGCGAGAATTTTATTTTATTTTTTATGTACATATGTTTATGTATTTGATGATGTTTTTTTCGTAGCCGTTAATTATGTATGGTTATTGCTTTTTTTTTCGTGAGGGTAGCGGCTAATTTATAATGATGACTTAAAAAGTTAAACAACTCATTTTTTTACGTTTCGACAATCTTTATTTTTCTTGTCTTCATCAGAAATGTATATTTTATAATTTAACTTGTTTTTTTTAAATATATCTAAAAATTAATAATAAAATGTCAATAATTACAAACAAAATGTGAGTTTTTTTTTTATACTTACTTCTAGGGACATTCACAAACATTTTAAAAACATATTTATTAATTACATTTCTAACCAATTTTACAAACTGTTAACAAAACTATTTTAAATCAAACTGTCATAGAAATACTTTTAAACATACGCGAAAGGCTAGTTCAGCGATGGGCGGTTTTTTTTTAAAATTGTTAAACTAAAAATTGTTGTTTATTTCTTTACATGCATATATTAACGGCGAAAAGTATGTTTAAATGATTGGAGCATAAATTTTTGACAAACCTTCTACCACCGTTTTATCGTTTACTGCGTTTTTATGTTTGTTTATTTGGATCATTTCTAAAATGCATCGCGCTTTATAATTTTTTTCTTTATTTAAAATACTTGTATTATTGAAATTGAATGTATGACCTAAGTTAATTGTATGTTTTTTTAAAGCATTGAGATTATTCTGATATTTATGACCTTTAATTCTATTATGAAGTTGTTGTGATGTTTGTCCTATGCACACACCATTGCAATTGTTACAGGGGATTTTGTAAACTACGTGACTTTGGTTTTGTAATGCAATACAATCCTTTAATTTAGAGAAACCAAATTTCAAATTATTGTGGTTTTTATGTGCAAGTTTATATTATTGGGTAAAGTATTTTATTAAGTTTTTCGGACAATTGAGGAACGTATGGATGCTAAGATATTTAAAGTACTTGGATTTGTGGTTTTTGTGTTATTGACATGTTGGTGTTATAATGTGATGTATTTTTTTTTAATGGTTTTTTGAATTAGCGTTAAGGGAAGTTATTCTTTTGTAAATCGATTTTTACTGTGTTTAAAATTTCTTTTCTATATTTTGGACTGGTTAATGTAATGGCTCTATTGATTAAGGCAGACATGACATTTTTTTTATAACTAAAGGGTTGGGCAGAGTGAAAATTCAAATAACGGCCAGAAAATGTTGGCTTGTGATATAATTTTGTCAAAATTTTATTATTTTCTCGACTCAAGTAAAATCTAAATAGTTTAACATTTGATTTTTTCTATTTCAAGTGTGAATTGTAATTTCGGATGAAAATCGTTAAAAGATTGATGAAATTTTGTGATTTTGTCTTCAGGAATACACACTAAACAGCCGCTCCACATACCTTTTATAAAATGTTGGTTTAAATTCTAAATTGTTAATTACCTGTCCTTCAAGATCTTCAAGTACTAATTGAGCTATTGTGCTTGATATGGGTGAACCCATTGCGCAGCCATATATTCCTTTGTAAAATTTATTTTGAAAAGAGAAATAGGTTGTTGACAAAGGGATTTCAAGTGCATTCAAAAATTCATCTAAAGGTAATTCTGTGTGTGGTTGAAGTTTTATCCAATTTTTTCTTATAATATTTAAAGCATAATCTATTGGGATATTGGTGTACATTGAGACAACATCAAGCGATATTAATCTGTCATTATTTTTTATTTCTGTACTATCAATAAAAAATTTTTAAATCAAATGAATTTTTCAAATAATAATCGTTGTTATTAATTATGTTTGAGATTGAAATGGCTATATATTTTGATATATTGTAAAAGGGACTTTGGATACAGGATACTATTGGCCTGAGTGGGATGTTGGTTTGGTGGAGTTTGGGGAGACCATATATTTTAGGTGTATGTGCATTATGGATTTTTAAGTTTTTGGCTTGTTCTGTAGATATATAGCCTTTTTTTTCCAACGATTAATTAATTCATTTCCTTGTTTTTGATATTGTAGGGTAGGATCTTTATTAATGATTGAATATGTTGTGGTATCATTTAGAATACCTAGCATCTTTTTTTCATAGTCCTGTTTGTTAATAATGACAGTTTTATTGCTTTTATCTGCTTTGGTTATTAAAATGTTGGGATTGTCTTTTTTGAATTTTTTAGTTAAATTAATTTGTTTTTGGATGAGTTTTTGATTATAATCTGCAGTGTTTTTTGATGAATTCATAAAATTGTTTATTGTATTTGTTATTTTGCTTCTAATTTTGGTTTTTTCATTTTCTTGGAAAGTGGTTATTACAGATTCTATATTTGCAATAATGTTGTTAATAGGGATGTCTTTTTTATTTTTAGAATCATAAGGAATGCCAAGATTCGGACCCAGGCTGAGCAAGCCCCTGACATTGTCCGGAATTATATTATCTGTTAGGTTTTCAATCCAGCTGTCCTCATTTTGATTAATTACATTTTTGTTCTTATATATTTTTTCTTCAAGTTTCTTAATTTTATTTTGTTGTTTGTGTTTAATCTGAAGAAAGTATTTTCTGTTTGATGTTTTTAAAAATTATGAAATAGGTTAAAATCTTCATTCGCTAATTAAGGTTTGTAGTGTTGTTTTGTACTTTAGAGATTGCTTTTACAATTATTTTTATATTGTAAGTTATATCTGTTATAAGATAAGTTTAAAATTGTACATTTAAATTTTTTTATACTTTGAGAAAATTTTTTGCATTTATTAATTTTTAGATAAAAAAAAAAATAAAACAAGTTAAATTACAAAATATACATTTTTGATGAAGACAAGAAAAATAAAGATTGTCGAAACGTAAAAAAATGAGTTGTTTAACTTTTTAAGTCATCATTATAAATTAGCCGCTACCCTCACGAAGAAAAAAAAAAGGAATAACCATATGTTTATGTATATATGTTTATTGAAAGAAATAAACGATTTCAAAGTTTGAGTAGCGCCTTCAGTGTCCCTCACCCGGCGCATCGGTCTACAAACTAGTGGTACCATAACAATATCTCTAGGGGTATTCTTGAAGGACCGAGCGGGCTTGACAGGCCTAACGGACCAGCCGCCTCACTACAACGAAGCTTGCGTCTGGGCCAGCATCTGAAATGGTTGTGCCCGGCTCGCGTCCGTCAACGGGTCAGCCCGGCCTGTTCGCACCTCTACGGCATACCTGCTACCTTTGATTATATAGATGTACTGCGTAATGGGGTTTGTAGCGCGTGCACATACTCTTTCGCATCAAACAGTAGCTAGTTTTCTCACACATTTGTAGTGATGCGACGAGTCCGTGTTTTTAAGAATTGAGTAACTCATACTAGGTTGGCAAAAGAATCGAGTCTATACTTGAGTTCTCAGACTCGATTCGAGTACTCGACTTCCCAGACCCGATCTCAGTACTCGAGTTCCCAGACTCGATTCTAATGCTAAACAAGTTCTAGTATGTAGATTTACTCACTAATTCGAATCTGTGTAATGGAAAAAAGATACCCATTCACATATATCTAATTCAAAATATTTATATGTATTGCAAAAACATTTATAAAAAGGGGAGATTTATTTTAAAAGGATAAGAAATGCGTTTTTTGTCCGTTTGCATGGGTCATAGGTAACATTTTGGATGCTTATTTTGCTCCACGTACACGTAAATAAAATCCAGCGCCCCAATTGTCTTTTTGCATTATTACTTAGCAAAAATAATTAAGTGTTAAAATATAATTTTTAGTCGATACTGTTAAATAGTATTTTTATAAATGTATACCATTCTCAATTTACTATGTGTACAGGCAAATGTTATACCAGTATACATATGGTCAAAGAAATGTTCCACTATAACGCACCACCAGCATTTTGTATTGTGCATATGAACCATTTGTATACTGGTATAATGTTTGGTACGGGATAAGTAAATTTGGTATACATATACTAACTAACATGCATTAAACAAAAAGGAAACAAAATTATTAAACGTCAGAATTTAATGCATATGTGCCTTTGATGTAGTTTTTTTATTTTATAAATTTAAATGTTTTACTTGAAATGTGGCCTTCCCGCTTTTACATAATCAGTGATTACTTAATTGACATTGTGCAATCTCCCCATTGAAGGGAATGCCGATAAAAAAAAATACACTTGGAGAACTATTATCTGGCCCTAAATAATATCGGAAAGAAGCCTTTGCTTTTTTTGGTTTCAAATGCTGTATTTGTATCACATATTTATCCATAAAAAAAAACGTCCTATTGATGCTTACAAGTGATTTGCTTGCTTATTCACAATTTTAACAGAAAATCCTTGAATTTTATTGAGTTTTTTTAAAAGGTTCTCGCTGCTTGATGTTCACCGCAGTAGTAAACGAAACGTACCGAAGTAATTCCACAGGACCACGGCTCAACATCCCAGAAAGACTTTTTACAGACAAGTTCAATTGTTTGACGATTTTATATTTGAAGCCAGAAGAAGACCAAAGATCTGGTCGTCGCTGATAATTTTTTCATCAAGCATCTTAGTTTCGGCAATAAAATGCACAATATCAAATAGAAATCGTAATACTAAATATTAGAAGAATTGTTCATTAAGAATCACAACTACATGACTTTGTTAAATTGAATGCATATACATACATATGACACTTCCTCCATTCTCACTTAATTATTAACTTAGTGTAGATACGTTTGATTTTCATTTTGAAGTTAATTTTAACGATTTTTATTTGTGCGTCATTTACCATTATATCCTTTTCATTCCATCAAATTTCTTGTTTCCTATTCCACTCTTATATAATAGATATTTAAAGCTTTTGCGGTTTAATAGTCATGTCATAGTGTAACGTAACCCTAGTCTACAATCAATTTAGTTATCACGTCCCTGACGCACCGTACCTATCACTTCCTTATCAGTAACGTCCGCTATTATACTACCAATGCAGGAACCGCATTATGGTTACTACTAAATATCACTCCTCTTTTGCACATAGATAAACCTATTGTAATATGCAACCTCATTTGTTAAGTGAAAATGAAAAGTTAATATTTAGCACAGTTATATTTACATGGAATAATAGATCCCATTATACCAATATAGTAGTTGGAAATGTACCTATACACCATTTATCAATTAACTGAATATATTATTTTAATACAGGCAATGCGTTCTAATGTTAAATTTATATTATTTTAATCTTACACGTATTTAGTTTGACATTTTTTTTTGGGTTTATTTGACCAGTAATGGTAAAATCAATACTTAATATTTAACACTACAACAACAAATGTTGAAATGACGTTTTGATTTCTCTCAAATAAAATGAATTACACACCACACAAATTTTATCAATTTGTAATTTTCCCCTACAGCGCACAATTTTTTTATTTTGCATTTGTCAGAATGTAGATTCTTCTGTCATTTAGTCCGATTTTAACAACTCATTGTATCTCCGCGATCATAATGGAGAGCAGTTTGATTGGAACACGCATCTATTTATATTTCTGCCAATTTTTAAACTTAATAATATACAACAATATTTAGTTATTAAGAGGAGTATAGCATTCTGTAAACAAAAGAAACATTGTTTTAAGCATATTGAAAGCAATACACTAAAGAAAGAATTGCGTCCAATGTTTATTTTAAAAAATATAACATTTATTTGACTTTTGAAAGGGAGTTATTTAGAGCAGGATATGTGTTGACATTACATTAGCGGGTCGGAACTGAAAATTCCTGTTTTACCAATTTATGAGATCTGACTTCTACTTTGCCTAATATTTACATAGTTTGTTATGTATATTTGTTGGGTTTAAGTTAAATACCCGCGAGAGGAGACGCCAATGGGCATCACGGTATTGTGCCATTTGCTCTTGAAAGATAAATTCTGACGCTAACGATGGTCGCATTTTTTTTTTGTATTTCTGAGTGAATCTATTTTTGTAATCAAATTTCAACAGTTAGCAATTGGGGAACTACAACAGGGCAAGAACTAAGAAAGTACATGGATAAGAAGAACTATTGTCGTTGTGTAGAGTTTCCTAGGTCATATTAAATCAATTTATTTGTTAGATACTTATTTTAAATCTTATCGCTATTTACCTCAGTAACTAAGTGCATTTCATGTTATGTTAACTTTTTAAAATAATGTAACTTTGATCGGAACTGCATTGAACACTTATTCACATTATAGACAACTCGGTATTATTTAGTGTTCGTCTGAAACTTCTATCCACTTGTGCATCGCCGGACATTATTTTTGACAAACCACTGCAGAGTCCGATATTAGAAATGAATTAGTCGAATAAAAAAGGACAGTCTTTACATTACACAGAACGATGTAGTCACAACTCCTTAACCCTAATTATAAGTTGGTGTATGTTCATGTCAGAAATTTGAAAGTTTGCAATAAAACCCTTCTACTGAAATCTTTGCATTTTTTATGAATTTATTTGAGCAAGAATCTGAACTTAATTATTGCAAATATGTATATCACTTAAACAGACGTTATTTTACCAGAATCGTGTTTTCTTTACTACTAAAAACTATTTAGAAATATTTGAAATAATATTAAAATAAATTTCTAATATATTTTCTTTAAAATGTAATTTACTTCACACATTTGAAAATTCCACAGCTTTACAAGATGGCAGCTAGACTTGAAGGTTATTGAAAACGGTCCACAAAAGAACAAAGGATTTAGCGATCTCTTCCTTACTGATAGTATACAAAACAAACCTATAATATATTTTGAAGTTCGAATGTGTTCATTTTCTTCTACCGGTTCTTCAGAGCCAGTAAGAAGTAAAAAAGTTGATAATGTCCAGGGAGAACCGAAACGTTTTTAAAAGAATTCGTACAAACAATTGGATAACATATGGAAAGTGACCTCAAGATTATGTTTTTGATTTTTCTCTGCAAGATCAAGCAAAAGTGCTTACCGTAGAAGAATAAAATAAGTTCTTCTCTACCTTGCATTTTACAAATTTTAAGTCTATTTTCAATAGTAAGCGAAATCCTCATGATTCAGCCTGTATATTGATACAGTTACATTTGTGAGTATACACTTACATGAAATTTAAAGTTTCCTGTTGAATGAGTCAATCCATCCCATTATCAAGAACATCGTCACTACTATATTGAAGAGCTTATTATCATATTAAGATTATTAAAATCAATATCACTGATGTAAAGGATAAATGCAGAGGTATATAACTAAGAGTTTCCTGCCATTATGTAATAGGAGGAATTATAATATATTTTTTTGAAAATTTATATGCAGGGAAGTAGTGCACTTCCATCATATATCCAATTTTATAAGTGTTAATATAATAAGATGTAAATATTTCAGCATACAACAAGGTGTGTCGCCTCATTTAACGCGTCTTTACTGATTTAACCAAATGTTCTGTCTATAAATAGATACAAAAATAAGGGGAGTGCACCGATATTTTTCTATTTTGCCTGTTTACGTCCAGTTTATGTAGGCATTTATACGCAGGACGTTTTTTTTGTAGTTATATGCTCACAGAAAGATTTTTACATTCAGGGCAATATACTTTACAAATTACTTTGTATAGGAAAATCAAACCTTGCTGGTTGTTTGCGAAGCCTGCATTCAGGAATAATAAAGAAATTTGCTTATTTACTTACTTGCAACTTACTTTTATGACATTTATTGTCTCTTCGTTGTCAATAGAAGTGGATTGTGTAGCTTTTGTTAGTACCCGAAGAAAAATGTGTTTATTTCGATATGTAAACTACTGTTAGAAGTGAGATGTAGTTAAGCCTAATGATTTCCCTATATAATTTTATCATATTTATGTGATTACTCATTTTTATTTATATTTACGCTTTCTTCATAAATCATTCAATAATTTCTTCGATTCTGTAATTAATATGAAATAAATGAATAATTTGCATAACAATCTTTTGTATAATGTGATTCATTCAATGAATAAGAAATTCTTATCTTGTTATTCTTAATTAACTATATAATAATACTACTACATTTTATATATGTTATAGCATGCTTTAATAATGTATGCATATACGTTAGTGTTATAACCAGGGCGAGCTATTTCTATGCCGATTATCTTTTATTTTATTTTATTTGTTTATTTAATTAGTTAACTCTTATCACACAACACATCTATTCATTCGCTCCCAGAAAGAGGGTCATTCCCTGTAACACCCACCAAACTTGAATATGCGTCTACAACCTAACTATTGTGTGAAAGTTTAATATAAATTGGTGTGGTATGACAAGTTAAAACGGAATAAAATGAATGAATGAATGTAAGCCATGTGTCATACTCACCACAAACATAAGCTATAATCAATTGTGCTTTGCCTACACAACATGCATGGCAAAAAGCAATACGAGAAACAGCAGATAAGGCGTTATAAAGCGGTAAGAGCCAATTTAAGAAGTGTCGTAAGTATAATTTGTTATTTCAAGAAGTTGTGTATAGTGGTGATTTATTGCGGTAGTTGCCCAAGACAAAAGGGCCATATAAAATTATTACCAAAAACAAAAGTTTACAATAACTCCCTCGAACAATGGAAGAAGCAGTAGCAACTAATGATGTCTTGTGTATATACATACATTATGCGGCAGTAGTGTTATCTGGTGATAGAAACAATTTGAATCTTGACCTAATTTTAGGCAATTCACGTAAAAAAAGCTCTGTTGTTTATTTCAAGGCGTTTGGGCATTTGTAAGAATACTTTCTTTGGGATAGGTGTTTCTTCAATCTTCGTTGAGAAACAGTTTAACTGGAAAACCATAAAGCAAATTACTTCCATAATCTGGGAGAGAATAGATTGTGATTAGAGAGCTTTCATAATGTAAACATATACATGGAGTTCTATTTAAAATAATGAATTATACTCTGGCACTTTTTTTATGAGAGTATATCGGAATACATTTTAAAGGCGCATTTAACATTATATTGTTCCCGAAATGTCAAGTGGCTATCCAGAATACAGCCCGGAGTAATAAAAGACGAAGTTACTATTGCTGTATACTTTATATTCAGTTTTACGTTTTAAATCAGTTCCACCACAGTTAATAGAATCAAATTTTGACACGACAAAGCTGGGTTATTAGAACATATTTGACGAGAGTTTGGTGTTTGTGCTCGTAAGGATGGCTTCCTTTCTGAGGGCCCCAAAAATATTTTATTTTTTTTTAACTAGTCAAAATTGCCACAGCGGGATCAACATTATTGGAATGGTAGTGCTAATTAAACAAAATTATTTCTGTAAACGTTTAAATCGATTAGTTAAAAAGAGATGGAGATAGAAAATAAAGTAGTTTAGGGGTTAATTAGTTCCCTATTGGTTATAGGGGCCTGGAATTTTGCACAGGTTATAACCTTTACAAATCGATAACTTTTGCATGGGTTTTTAATTCGATACCGTCGGGAACACTTTTCAGTGGCTTATCCTGTTAATTCTTTTAACTCAAAAGAAAATTAAAAATTAACCACATATTATCAAATGGAAGGCTTTAAATTGTTAGCAATCAGACTTTCGATCTGTTCACAGTAAATAAATTTATTGACCATATGTACCATATGAGAAAGCCTAGTTTTTAAGTATTAGAATTAGTCCTAGTCTCGCTTATACTCAGTAAACAATTTTGAAGTTAGTAGTAAAAAGTAAAAAAAAAAACAATTTTTGTAAGCATTGCCCTGTACAGGCATTCCAAAGAGAATTAAACTGGAAGAAAAGACAAAATATTTTCTTAAAGATTTTTCCAATTTCTACGATACTTTTATCATTGAATATTATTGAGGTTATTGAAAATCAGATATACGTGAGTGTGAATGCTTTCATGCGTAAGATGAATATAAAATATTTGCAAAGTACAGCGTTGAAATGCAGTTTATCATACACTGATTGTTGATATACGAGATACTACAGTGAAAAATGGCTTTATTTTGATAATACCAAATTTTGTTTAAGCCAGCTAAATATTGAGATAAATATGGCTTGATGAACAAATAATTTGGTTACTTCAACCAAATTATTTGTTCATCAAACCCTTTATTTATTTGAAATAACGAAATATTTTGTTGGATTAACTAAATTTTTATGATAAAATTTGCTTGAAACTGTTTTCTTCTTCTGAACAATTGGTTTCTCCGTGGATAAACCGATGGTTAAAACATAACCATTATTATAAAGGTTGCTCCAAAATTCATACAAAATTTGAATTTCTGCATAAAGTGTTGTCAACGAAAAAAAAAGCACAATTGACAGTTCAGGGTAATTAAAAATGCAGCAATGCACGAAAAAATAACGAGTTTTTTGAGCAATATTTTGAAAATAATGAGTTTGACAGCTTCAGTTCGCAGTTAGTGACTTTAAGCACTCTGACCGTCCTTCAACAAATCGTTCAACACCAAAACTTCGTAACTTGTGAGAGTATTGCTAAGAGTCGAAGGACGAAGGACATCCATTTGGCGCGCTAGTCAAGAACTAAGCTTACACAGTTCAATTGACTCAAGAGTTAAAGCCTACTGACCACGCGAAGAGCGTTCATTGGATGTATTATCTAACAACAAGTTGTTTGTTGTTGTTGTTTGTTATTTTCATCTTGATGGCTTGATTATTCGAGAAAATTTAGGGTTTAGAAAATTCACGAGTGTATTCAATCTAAATTCTGGGCTGGAGGCATTATCGGTCCAAAAGAGTGCATATGTTTCTGCACAATCGTGAGAGCTGTCTACCAGATATGCTATTTCATATCTAGGTCTACACTGTATACACTTTTTCGCAAAAACATAGATATCTTTAAAAAAGTTTATTTGACTTTAAAAATAGAGAACACTTCGGTTCCCGACAAAAACTTAGCGCGGTAAAAATTTTAAGAATTTTTAAGTGTTATAGAATTTCTTTACAAAACTAAGTATTGTATCGTTTCATAGAGTTATATCTTATGTTATTTGGAGTCTCTACTTGCAGTATTAACCGAGATATTAATTTCTCAATGATGCAATGATTATGACTAAAAAAAAAAAGAAAAACTTAAATAACCTTAAAAACGGCAACATGTAGATATAGGAATAGCTAATAAAGACTGACGTATTTTATGGTCATAGAATCCAATAATGAATAAAAAAATTATATCATTCTATTTAAAATAATAAAGTTGACGTCCATTTCTGGTCGACCGGAAGTGATATTTTGATATTAAAGATAATGGGGCCAAAAACTCAAGTTAGTTAGTTTTTGAATTTTTAATTTCACGTTCACAGAAACCCATGCGAGCGAATATGTATACAACAGCTAGTCTAGGTATGCTTAATGAAATAATTTATTTCGGTTAAATAAACAAATTATTAAACTGAATATATTCTTTATATAATTTAAAATACTTTCGTTCCTTACAATCAACTAAATATTTATTTGAATTATACTTGTACTCGACCAAACATGCTTTACTATTCCAACAAAGAAATTTTACTTTTCGATTAATGTTCAAAAGTCAAAACTTTTTTTCATACGAAGAAATACGCTTGTTGAACTACTGTTTCACATACTTTTTTTCTTAGCAACTAATAGATATTTCTTTGCTACTATTAGAATAGATTAGAATAGAATAAATTTGTTTGAATTAATATGTGTTTATTAACGACAAAGACATTTTTTTTCTGTATATTCTATGGATCAATAAAGAATATACAATTTTTAATGATAAACCTATATTTCCTACAAAGTTATTTTTTGTATGAATTTTTGGCACATTCTTTAGTAGGTTCACCTAAACCAAATATTAAGTATTCATTGACTGTTTTATGCATTAGCAATGGTTATTAAGCTCTAACATTCTGTTGTTTATTATCTTAGACGAGAACATGAACTAAAATTAAATATTCATTTTGATGATTTTGATATTTTTCTCTAAATCAAGGTGATGATTTTTATTAGAAAAATTATTGTTATTGCCACTCTCTAAGTTAAACCTCTAATTAAACGATTACACTTGTAGAAAGTTGCTCGCTAGCATTGGGGATATAAACATTTTCTTCTTCTTTCGTGACTTGATTCCGCATCCACAGCTCTTGTTTAATTCTTGTAATTGTTTCAAACGAAGGATAGAATACAGTTGCGAAATCACGATTCGCTACACTTAATCTACTATACATATACAAGAAGTTGTGCATGTGTTAATAGCTGGCAATGTTCCCTCTTCCTCGGATTCCTGAACCGCAACAAACTTTTATATTTTGTACACGAATTGATTTGCGATTTAATGTTTTCCTGTTAGAAATTTATTTCGATATACAATATCAGTTTATTACGGTGTGAATCGTGACGAGTATTTTTGCGCTATGCCCATCGCCGCTAGCACGTTTGTGCATTGTATTAAAAGTTGTTAGTGACAGCAGGAAATGTAACATCCAAACTTCACTGATAATGCAAACTGCCTACAGTAGAATTTCGTTTAGTATTCGAGTAGAGATTCATATTCTTCAATAGGTATAATCACATTCTATGGCAAGGACGACAACATTTATAAAGATAAATTTAGTAATAGATGATTCTTTTCATCTAATTCTATTGTATATTATTATATCGATGACAAAATTTTGTATAATGATAATACGCAATCAATTATATAGTACAAATAGAAATTACATTCTTTATAATCTTCTCAAAAGGCTTTCTAACATTTTCTCACAGCGAAGTATATTTAAACAATAGTTATTTATGGGAAGCACGCAGCAATATGAAAATTAGTGAAAATCGCGCTACCATGAATGGCAAACTAGAAAAGAAATTGCCGCAAGAAAGCTACACTGTACTCAGTTGTATAAAATTGAAAGTTCCTACAATAAAATTATATACAGTTGAACATCTTCTGTTATGATATGTTGGAAATTATGTGTAATTACGCTTTCTGTGGTACGATTTACCGCCTTGAAACTCACAGTGACGACAGAGATTTGATTTGCAAAAATAAATTTTATTGTCACATAACTACATTAACCTTAACTTTAGTAAATTCATTTAAATGTTTCTTAAATGTTAATTAATTAACTAATATCGGCATTCACTACGTGAAACTTAAGACAACCTATTAAAGACAGTGTCAAAGGTGCAATCTTCTTAACAGACACTTTTATGCTATTAGCCGTGACATTTTCGTCCCACGATTACTCCCAATTAAATATTTGTAGCTGTTGATTAAAACCTGGAATACCGGCGCACACATTCCGAAAGTATTTAACATTGTATGTATTCAATCGATTCTTTTATTATTAATGTTGTGTCACTACAAAGAAAATAAGCTTTGATCTAATAAGTTTAAATACACAATTTTGTTATTTTACGCCATCGTTTTGTTGTGATTTGTGCTGCAAATGTTAGAAATTTTTACCTTTGTTTTAGTTTACGATTTCTAGATGTGTATGAGTCGTTGTTGTTGTTTCTATAACAATATGCATGCTATTGAAAAAAGCAACTCCAATTACATGTTTCAAATAGTCAGATTACCCAGTATAATAATAAAAGAATTAAAAATAATTTTAATTATTATGGTTGGTTTTACCTTTATATTCTGTACTCATTGTATATGCAAGATAACAATATAGAATTCCCGCCGTTCGCATAAAAGCAATCTGTTTAGTGTGTATGAACAATTGTTTAATTAACAAACTTTAACTCACAAATATATACTCTTAAGAAAAGAAAACTTAAGATTATTAACTTATTTAATAGTAGATATTATTTTATTATATTTTATTACATTGTGCATACTTTTATTATTTTTGGATTTTTCGTTATGTTATTAATTGTAGTGTTAGTTTTATGACCTAAAGTTTAGTTTTACTCAAACAATTTAAGATTCCTTATCTCATTGTCCTGTTTTTTAGATTTTGATTTGTCAGGCAAACAAATAATTGTTTGCAAATGCGGGACCAAGAGCGTACGCGGCACTCCGTTAATGCAAGCGCAGCCCTCATTAATATTTCTTTTTCTTTTTTCAAGATATATAAAAATTAATTTTATCCAGTTATGAAATTTTTAAATAATTATTTTTTTTTCATAATAATTATATTATTACTTGTATGCGTTTTATGAAAATACGCAATTAGCTTAAAAATTGAGTAAATTAGGTTGTGGGCTTCCTTTAAGAAAAATATAAATAAAAAATCTGTTGAACCTGAATCTCTTTGGTCGGATATGTGATTATGCTGAATATTATAAAGTAAATACAACGACAGGAACAAGTAGAAATTAGAAATAGATGTTACAATATTGGGGAAAGATACAAACCAGAAAGTTGAAAACCTACTTTATTTGTTTCTATAGTCCTTCGAAATAAAATCATTTGATCTTCATAGATAACACTCTAAGCCGTTCCTACGTGGATACGTCCGATACGGTTATCGCATCGGATGTATTGTTTGTACACATTGTTCAACGGGTTTGTGCCCAACGTATATCCGAACGACGCAACGCAAGGTATACCAGGCAATATATCGCTGACAAGTGCAGAACGCAAAATTTATTTAACCAAGAGTGCTTTTAAAACATAGGGTTCTAATTCTTTTGTAATAGGGAATGGGGACAAGGGAACGTGGAAAACAGAATAGGAAATGCGGAAAAGGGAATATGTAAACAAAAAAAGGGAGGAGGAATTGGGAAAAGAGAAAAGGAAGAAAAAACAAGCAAGAAGGAAAGAGGGAGTGAGACAAAGGGAATAGGCAAAGGGATAGGGAACGCAAAAAAAAGGAAAGGCGAATGGGAATAGAAAGGAGGAATGAAAAAGAAGAGGAGAAAAGGGAACTGGGAACAGGGAACAGGAAGCAGAGAAACAAAGAATGATAATGGAGTTGGGAAAAGAGTATAGGAAAAGAAGGAAAATAAAAAAAAAAACCTAAGGAGTGAGGAAAATGGAATCTGGAAAAGGGAACAGCGAAAGGAACAGAGAGACAGGAAAAGGGAGTTAGAAAACGAAAATGAGGAAAGAGAAAATGAAAAGCAATGGGGAAGAGGACGGGAAAAGGCAACACCTAAACCAGGAAGTATTAAAAATATTCTGTTTATATAGTATTAAAGAAATTACAGCTCAATCCTAATTCAATCTAAAGAAAACAAAAAAAAAGCAGCCAAAATAAACGTATTTTACGATGTGATACACTTTAGGTGTACCAACCGGCTTATTACGCCACTTTCTTCAATGGGCGCGTTTCAGCAGAAAGCTCAGCTTCTAGTTCGTCTTTATAACGTTTATTTCGTTTATTCCACAACCACCACACTAACAGCCGGTCATTTTTGTACTTATGAAAAGATTTATAGTGCGATGGATCCGATCAATGCGATAAAAATCAAACAATTTTGAAATTCAAACTTTTCGTCCAATGCGAATTACGGCCTTTCGTGCAAAATCCGCACTGGACACATCCCTACAGTTTATATGGTTTGTTTAGGTACGATATCTCATCGGACGCATTACACGGACAATCAAACTTTTTCGTCCAATTCGGACAATTGTGATTAGCGAGAACACGGCTATGGCACAATTGTAAAACATGTCAGTGATAAGAATCTAAAAGTTACAGTGGGAGTAACATGAATTAAAAAATAGAAAAATGTAGAAGAGAAACATAGTAGGTAAAATACTTAAGTGAACAAAATTCATTTATAAATTAGACGATTTAGCTGAGTAATTATGGCGGACTAAATAGGAAAAATAGCAAATCAACAAAATAAAGCATGGAGATAAAAGATATGAACATATGTAGCAGAGATTATTTATATCTGTTCCAAAATTTACTGTCTTGTATGCGATTGATATAAACCATTTCCAAAAATAAACGTTTTTTGTATTCAACTTGTTTTTCAATGATGGGGGTATTCTCAAAATCAAATCGATGGCCAGTGCTTAAAGGATGAGTGCACTTTTATTGTTACCAGTAGAATAGTCATATTGGTGTTGTCTCAACCTATATTTACAGTATGATAATTGATGATAGATTAATTTATTACAATTTCTACAAGGAATTTTATAAATAATAAAGGTATATATGCCTGATCCTTTATTTTAGAGAATAGAGTGTTATTCGATTTGTTTGTAAAAAGCTATTTTTATATATTTTAAATCTTTATAAATTAAAGAGAATTTATGTAGAAGACTTAAGCTAAGTTCTTAACTTTCTTGTTTGGTATCTTTCCCCAATATTGTGACATTTACTTCTAGTTTCTGCCAGTGGCCGCTCGTGACAATATTGAGTGGAGGGGCCAATCTCGGGCCAACTAACACGACACAAAGCACATGAGTTATTTAAGCATAGATCGTCGAGTAAAAAAAGTAATGCACATTCTAGAATAATACTGTAATTAATAAATATTAAATATTCTTAAACACAATTTTCATTGCGGGAAGTGTCTAAACCGAAGTCCATATGCCACGGTCATCTACATGTGTTACTGCTTTCAATAGCCGGTCTTCGATGGCCGTCTGACTCACACGATTTCCCTACCGTGATAGTGGGAAAAACCTGCCTCTACAGCCTATACGAGTCATATCGTATACCGATGACGCGCCTGGGAATACATATGCTAACTACCGTCTAACAGCGGCTGGTCTTACTTCAATGTATTTTTTGCGTATAGCCCGATCACCCCCTCTTCCGCTAGCTACGAGGAGCCGCCACTGGTTTGTGCCTTGTAATATACATCCATCAGTTTCTTGTTTAATTTTTGCTTGATGTATAAGGTTTCTTTATCATATATATTAATATTTATGTTAGATGCCAATTTGCCATCAAGGGAACTTTTGTAATCTTGCATGTTATAATGAGTTTTTGTAAGCAGTAATAGAAGAAACATTTGCATAAACTTCCAAAATAATGTATTAAACAATAGTAAAAGGGTTAAACAATTATTTTCATGACATTCCTCATACGCTTAATAAAAATATTGCAAATTTCGCGTTGACAAATAATTTCTAATTGTATTTCCAATTTGTTTTAAAAAATTATTAATAGTTCCATTGCATAAGAACAACGCCCGGCCCGGCCCGCATCTGAAAATTTTCGGCCCGAGAAGAACGGGCTATCTCGGCAAGTTCGCACCTTTACTATGAAGTGCGTATTGCAAATAAAGTTTAACGCTCAAAGAATTATAACTCAAAGTATAACTTTCTCTAAAGTAACGTTATTTATTTCAAATTCCTTATTTTACTCTTTATTAGTGAGATTTGCATATACAGCTTTCATGAAATCGAATCTAATATAGGTATGGTAATTGTATTTATTAGTATTAGCTAAGAATAGCAAGTATGTTCAAGAGAAAGAAAGCACTAAATGTAACAATTATCATATTAGCATTAAAGTTTCTTTTGTTAATTAATCTAAATATTGTTGTTAATGAGAAATTAATTCTGCATTTATGTACGTTCTTTATTATTTAAGAAAATCGAACTTTTTACAAAATATATTTTACAAAAAAATGGAACGCTCTCGATGATTACACGAATATATGTAATAATTTATATTTGGTTATCCATACCGTCATCTATAAACTTTAATTCAATGCTTTGATCAAACTTAAAAATACTTATTAGTAATAAGTTATTACTAATACCTTACTTCTTATGCGTAACCGTTTTAAATACGACGTTACACTACTACTATTAAATTGTTTTTCTTCTGTTTAAATCCTCAGACTCTAAACTTCTAAACGTAACATTCTTCATTTAAAATCTACAAACGTTTCAATTTATTTTTTTTCTCACGTAAATATGTTTCATTTTACTGTTGGCTGTATTCCGAATATTTTTTTTCCTTTTCTGAAATAGGTATGTAGGTAACTATGAACATCGCATAATAAACTAATTACATACAAACACTTTTTTATGTGATGTGCGCTGTGGAGAAAGTTTCATTTTGAGATCTTCTAGTGCAAATATTTTCTAATCTAAATGCAAATACAGTCAACATAACAAACCTCATTAACATTAAAGTAATATTTCAACTATTTGGTTTAAATAAAATTGGTAGAATAAAGATTAATTATTTCCTTAATTAACTGAGTCAGAAATATTAATATTTTTCCAAAGTGGTCGTTCTAGTTATATATAACCTTTATCTGCAGAACTTCTCATGGTCCTTAACTCTAGCAGATTTAATTTAATAAAAGTCCAAAAGTCGTGACTTCAAGTTATCGAGTAAAATTTATAAAACCGCATGGGGCTGCTTTTATAATTCCTTGAAACCAGAAAGCGTAAAAAGAAAATTGTCATGACAATGGCTGGCTTCCCTCTAATATGTGTATAGCATTTTATTCCATATTCTATGCTATATAATTTATTCGCGTTGTTCCAATATGTCTTGAAAATGTTAACCGTTATTAATGGCCTACTGACTTGAAAATAGAAAATAGATCTAATGTCGCAGAAACGATTTTTCTTTGCTTAAATTTAGTTTCTTGTTTTTTCTTGGGATGTCGGTCAGGTTAGAGAAGCGAACAAGTTCTTTAGAACGCACTGTATTTTTTTCCTACGCTTCAATGCTTATTATCAACATTTGGAAGCAACCTTAAATTAGCAAATTAGTTTTTATTTTTTCAACAATAACACAGTTCTAGTTAAGTATATATAAATAATAATATATACAATATGGGTACTTAGGAAAGAAAAGAGAAAAGAATACATAAAATAGGCAGTCTAATGGGATAGGTTTGGGAATAATTGTGGAATTTCCGAAAGGTATATCAAAACACCTTTTACAGTTATCAATTTTAATGAATAAGTACCCTATTAGGAAATAAGCGAAAGCATGTGCATATTACATATACTTAACTGAAAGTATTTATGTATAAGTAAAATTTGGAACTAGCACATAAGCAATATTTTACTATATCTAATTAATGAAATGGTTGCGGTAAATATGTCTGCGAATTTTATATGTAAAAATTACGTTATGAAACGCGAAGTAGCAGAAAATCATATTCCAAAACTGTATAGTAAAAATTTAGTAATTCCATAGCCTATGTGCATAAACTAATTTGAATCGCCGTATTTGAAGTTGAGAAATGGGAATTATTTTTGCGTTGCTTAAGTACTAAACCTGGTAAAGCTGCGTAAAGTTGTGTGTTAGTTTTATTGACATTTAATTTTAACAGAAAACATATATGCATATATATGATATCAGATACCTATTTTAATACTTTTGTACCAGTAAGTACATGCTTTTCAAACGTTACATGAGTGGTTTACTGTTTAGCATAGAATTTGGTAGCTATAATGAAATACATTGCACAATGCTAGAAATTACTATATTCATACCTGTGCCTACAGTTCGATGCTTCTTAATCTTACCATTGTGATAATTACCTATGTTAGAGTAAAATTAATACTGCGGCATATCTCATTAATTTACATCTCTTTAAACAATAGCATTTTGACGAATACAAAATGTGTGGATTTCAATTCTTCGTTCTTCTTAGTAACTCGATGCGTGACTCCATCTAAGTTTCATGGTTGGGTGTTTTTTTGGTTTACCAACTATTCTGCAAAACATTTCCCATTTAACGTTCCGCCATATTCTTCAATAACCTATATACCAATGAATAATGAAATGTAGGCACAGTGTTTCATGTGGTGTGCAATAATGTTGTTCAAAATTATTAAAATAATAGACCCGAGGTAACACGCACTGGATCATTTTTTGTTGTCACGGCGAGAATGATTCGTCGTCGGTATTAGGGCGGTTTTCCACTACCAAGAGGAGCTGGGATAGAAGAGTAATGCGCGGAGTCCGCTTGAAAGCTCTGGTTTTGGTTTTGCCAACCTTGCATAACGTAGTGAACTCCGAAAATCTTAATGTTAGGGAGTTTCTCTGGCTCGCTTAGCTACGCACGGTAGTGGAAACCCGACCTCATTCTATCAAAGATCTTTGATAGACATAATTAAGATTATTAATATTAATAAAATGCATCTTCAGTTGATGATAAACAGAATATAAATACTAACTGTCTAGTCCTAATTGAGTAACACTTTATTTGCTATCTGTTATATATTTTTACAGCAGGGCTTCAGCCTTTTTTAAGCTACAAAATATTTTTGAATCAATGATAATTAGGTTAAACACATTTTATGGTTATCAAACATCAGAATATGAAAAAAAAGAGAGATAAGTATTAATGAAAAGTATCTATTTCCATGAATTTCTGACAATATACAGAAGTTTTAAAAATAATTATATTTTTTGCGCCTCCGTCCAGAAACACCGATTTTCACAGATTTCTTGTTAGAGGTTGACCGGAAGGGAACTTTTACTACCTTTCCATGGTTACGACCTGAAATAGCCCGTTAGAGGACGGTCTTCGCCTCTAAATATTATTTTTGAGAAATGGTGTAAAGAAGAGCGTCAACTAATGGTTTAGACAACACAAACGACAAAACCCCATCACCCTGGGTAAATGCCAGAGGTTGTGTGGAAGAAATTGGATCTTAACCCGGAGATGACTCTATGGTTATGTACAGGGTAATTAGACTCATATCTACCGTCGCAATAGAAGTAATTCTAAAAACTGTCACTGGCACATATTTAATACAAGGCAGTGCTAGGTCTGAAGTTACTAGACCTATCCACAGTCAACAATGATTGAAGAGCGAACTCGAACTGGTATAGACAGACAGCTCTGAAATGGACTATGACGCCGAAGCTGGAATATGTATAAAGAAGCCTATAGAGTTATTTCGCTAAGCTTCGCAAAGACACGACGGTGTTTCAAGCGAAAGTTGCTGCAATTCATTATGTTTAGAGAAAGTAAAAGATGGACCGCGTTAATAAAAGCTGTCGCTATTTTCTTTGACAGTTTCCGTGAAACACTTAAGTGTGACTCCAAGTTGATTTGAACTGTGTAGCCCCTTGAATGAGGTGGACAGCCAAAGGGAATTAGCATTGGCCTGGCTTTCTCAGCACTCGGGCGTCAAGGGAAATGAGACGCGGACGATCTGGCTAGGCGAGGCTCATCAAGAACATTCGTTGGAGCTGGCCTTTCATTGGCATTACCAAATTGTAATAAAAAAAGTCTATCAAAGAATGGGCTTCACAAGTCCAGAGAGTACAGGCAAAAGTCACCAGGACAGGCCAGGTACAAGAGTTTCAAAGAAATAGAGGCCTGAAATTTACTAAAGATTTATTAAGTAAAGATAGGAAGACTGTAAAAATGATAGCCTCGCAGATACTGCAAGAGCAGGAAGAAACCGTGAACTGGTAAACAGCTAACATAAAGACCTGCTCTCAATTATATTTGTTGGCCGAGAAATAGTCTGTAACACACGGGTAGAAACTCTTTTGGCGAGTATTCGCATTTGTGCTATTCTCGAAAAACTATAGTTTCTGGCCTTGTGGGTCCAAATAACTATTACATGAATGTTTATTTAAAGCGAAAAAAAATACTTTTAAATATAAGCAAATAACATATCATAAACTTTTAACCTAACCATTTACGTGAAATACTCTGTATTCCAGGTGTTATGTAATACAATGAAGAAGATATTAGCAAAACCCTTAGGATTTTAGGATTTCTGTGGGCGATTGTGAACTTTCTCTACGTAATATAAAAAACAAAACATACACAGCTGTATTGACTGTCGACCTACTATTTGGAAACTGGAAATTGGAACACGCTTTTGATTTTATATCATTGTATCTGTAGTATACATGATAATTCTACATTGTTTTATAATCTAAGCATCATATCACTTCTGTATAGCATTAATCATGCTGAACTTTATTTCACTAAAGCTATCATCAATTATACTGGTGGAGATTAAACATTTTCATGTAGACTATCACTGATGTTAGCTATTACACAATGACATTTGACTCAAATACACTATTAATAAATGTTCCGTATAATTAGGTTAATGGCAAAATGCAGATGTATTTCTTCGCCTACAATAATATTTCTATATAACTTTCGTGTATTATATAACGTCCGCATAAACATATACCACGCATGATGTAGTATTTAATGTAAGTGCTACAAGGTTAAAACGTATGCAGTGTATCTATTTCACTATGAAGTGTAAGTTCCAAAGTCTTCAGTATTTAATCTTTCTTTTTTAAAGAGCAAGGACATGAGAAATTACGTAAAATTATAGATTAGTTGCGATTTAACCTAGGTTCTGAAGCTAATAAGATCAAGTTGGCGTCAAAATATCATGAATTGTAAATCAATCTTAAGCTTGAGAAAGAAAAAAAGAATATTTTAAAACTTTAACAAAGACGGTGAACTTTTATAAAAAATCCATCTTTATAAAAGTTAACCTAAAATTCTTTGTCGAATATCTTTTTTCAAAGATCATTACCAAAGAACTTTTATAATGTAATTTACGCCTTAACGTAAAGATCCGGAATCACATTAAGTGCTATAATATATTTTTAACGAACATCTGACTTTTCAGGCAAAACAGAAAAGTAATAAAAATTCTTTACTAACTGCTACCATTTTTATACGCACCTATACACATTGCTCAAAGTCAGTATGAAGAAAAAAAATGTAAGAAATTGTAGGTATATATTCTATAAATATTTTTAATGTAAACAATAAAGGCTATGAAAATAATTAGTATACTAAAGGTGAAATAAGATATATATATAATGCGATAATCGTTAATTACCTAAACTATATCTAACAGAGAAAGTCATTAGCGGAATGAGTGATTGTGAGAAATATAATTTGTCTTTTTTTTTACATAAAAAAACAATGAAAGTTATTTAGAATTACATATTTGTAGCAAGGAAAGTTTGCAGATGTACTACATGTATAAGTATAACTTTAGTAGGTGGTTTATGTATTTGTTTTATTGCCTTAGGTAAGCATTTCACAAAACATAAAATAATATTACAACTTCTGTTGTGTTTTGAGGTTCAAATGCGGAATACAGTAATTGCCATTATCACTCGCCGAATACACTATTAAAATAATTAGTGAAAGCCCATTAAGCAAATATTATACATGAAAAATAATCTGTATACAGTTATTGTTTTTTTATTTTTATATTTAGTTCCAATTATTTAAGGAAATGCATAGAGTTCATTTCAATTGTGCGAATATATTATGAATGTTACATGTCCAACATGTTGCACTAACGAAAAGAGTCTGGATAAGAGGTTCTAAATGAGAATTTGGCGATTTAAATGCAGAATGCCTATTTATTTTTTTGATCCTATGAAACAAAGCACAAAACTTACCAAGTGCTATTTCGAGTTATGTGTGAAACGTTTTTGACGAATTTAATCGTTTAAAGTGCAGATGTGGAAAAAAGTTACTAAAACTAAACAAAAACCAAACTTTAGATACAAACAGGCGCTAACTCAAACTAGACTAAACTTAATTGTTAATTTAATGCCAAAGTTAATGTAAATCAAATCAATGCTGTTTTTTGGGTTGGCATCCGGAATCAAAGCCCAGAGCCCCAACAATTTTACCTTAATTTAATTGATTAAAATCGAGTATGAAACGATGAAGGACATAAAATAGGGACAACACATTTTCACATCCACAGGACCTATCCACATGATTGACATTTAAACACACACAAGAAATCGCCACCGGCAATAGTTTGCCCCCACACGGAAAAGAAAAGAATGGAAGTCGTTTCACACCCAATATCAAATTTTAGTTTCAATAGTGATTATTGTTTTCAAGATTAAGTCGTCAATTACTTTGTTGTTTAAACACTTCATGATATTATACTTGGGGTAGATGTACTCCTTCAGTAATTAGTCTTTATAGTCACTTTATGTAGTGGGCAATTAAACAGTACATGGTTCAGATCAGCTATCTATAAAAGGGGAACTTTAATGTGGGAGAGATATGAGGGTCTGCTATAAATTGATGGATGTGTATAAGCCATATTGGTCATTTTGTTGTTGTAACTTTTTCTCGCACAGGTCCTCTATGCCTGATATAACACTGATTGGCTTTGCGATGTTAATATGTAATATAATGAACTGAAGGGTAAATTGGTAAAAACTACCATTCATACAAGCAATTTCAGCAAGCCTGTCAACAGTTTCATTAAAAGAGATACTCGAATGTCTTTTCACCAAAAAAGTGGTAGTAATGTTTACGATTTAATTCTATAATTATATTAATTGATATCAAAACTAATATTGTGTATATTTTGTACATAGTCGAATAACTGTCATCTTGTATTCTGTTTTTTGAACCATCTTGGTTTTGAACCTTTTTGCTAATATGGCAATCGATTTGCTGTAACAGGCGAACTATCTTTATCTAATTTACAAAGACTTTTGGTAGTCTGTTTCGAGGATAAAAGACACCATCAGTTTTAGATCCCGTCTGTAAGATAAGTTTAAATCTTGCCGGTGTTGATCTAAGATATGGTGATAAGTTTGTGTATCATGCTGGTACCGACAGTATATGGTGGAAAAACCATGTTTCGGGCTGTTCATAAATTCAAGGTATGTAAATTTTTTAACGCTCTGTAGGAAACATATATCTAATTCAGCTATCTATCTGAATGTATCCCACAAAGCAGGTGACCCTTTACGTCGCCAAAACGATGCAGTCCAGGTCTAAATTGACAATATTGCAATCTTTTGTAAAAATAAATGGCATATCAGAATGTTTTTCAATTTAATTATAACGTTTAAATTGCTTAAAATTGTCGTCTTAAAAAAAGGTCATGTTAGAAATTAAGTTAATAATTATGTAGCCGTTCGATACAATATTCTGAAATTTGTCTGTTGGAAAGTATTTTCTTCATTTTCACAGTGCAATTGCAAGATTATTAGTTTTCATATTTCTTATTAGCCGTTTCTAATAATTTAATTGGTTGGTGTAATGGATAGAAATAAATTAACATTTCCAGATAAATAATTCTTGGGAAGTTTAAATATAAATTGTATTTAATATTGTATGATTGGAATTATATTTATAAGTACAAGAATTATTTCTATATAAAAGTAATTTATTTGCTTTCATCATAAATCATAAGTAAAGCATTCATAAATAGATTAATGCAAAGATTTGTTACGGTAGTACGGCTGAGTAAGGAAGGGTGCATCATTGCCAATCTTGAGAATTTAAGCAAGCAATATGCAGGTACCGGTTGTTGAAGTGGGTGATCATTCGGCACACTTTCAAGCGGTTCGGTGTGTTGCGGCACACAACCAAGGCCTTCAAGGCTTGTAGTGCTGAAGGTATTATAATAAATTTGATTTAATTTGCACACAGAAAAAACGATTTTCTATTCCAAGTACATTTATGTTCTTAAATTTTTTAACTAATTAAGATAGTATTTTCTTTATTTTAGAGGATATGAGATCCAAGTAATGATTATTTAAATATAATAAAATATCTTGAAATATTGAGAAAATATTTTTCTACATCCAAGAATTATTCACTACTTACCGTAGTCGCAAATTATTTTCATATAGGGATCTTATACTATGCATAAAAGACCTTATACACACCATACCAATATGAAACAATATTTGGCGTTAGGCATGTGGTGGGAGACACGCTATGATTTTAAAGCGGGCCCTTTTCCCCACCTTGCTTCTACACTATACTTCTCTACTTAAATATATGAAACGAGAGGTACACTTCAGTTGAGAATTTCGCTTGTTTCACGAAATTACTTCTCTGTGTGTGATATTGAATCGACAATGTATCAGTGTGGAAGTTCTCTCTTCTTTTGGTGCTCCTAGATAAAATACAAGTCTACAATCTTAATTTATCGAAACTATTTGATTTGTATTGCATTAAAATTGATTATAAAATATAAAAAGATAAGTGCCATGCTATACTGGTGTCACATAAGCGTTGAGAATCATTTTCTCTGAGCCTAAGTAACCGTGATTTTTGCTGTGACCCTGACGACACAGTTAAATCCTCAACGAACCTCGGCTTGAGGAGTAAATTTTAGACCGGTTGACTTGTTTTCGAATAAAATTTGCCATAACAATATTCTAAAACTTCCAGACCAATTCAATTTTCCTGTTGAAGGGGGTCCCCATTTCTTATCGAGAGTTCCTCCTTTGCAAGATTGTGTGTACCATCTTTAAAATAAAATGGAATTGAAGCACACATCGTCGATTCCTTATGAGTAAACTAAAATACTGCTACCGACAATGCGTATTCAAATTGTTTGCAAATATTTTTAATTACTATTTAGTGTCTGCAGCTTCTTTGCATTAATAATTGAGATTGCGGAGCTCAGATCGCATTTGATTTGCTAAAGATGGTAATGCATTGCGTACTGGAGTAGACACTCAAATGGGATTGAAATCGAATATGGACTATCTTTGCGTTCCTTACTCAAGCAGTGTCACCGATTCATTGCACAATGCTCTTTCAATCAACATTTAGACAGCTGTTGTAATAGACAGTTCAGGATTACTTAAAATATCCGAACTATTTAATTTATTTTTTCGCATTTTTATTCCGCCTAACAGGAAACATCTCTACAAATTGCCTACACAATAAGACGGAAGGTTTAGAGTTAACTGTATGATAGATGACAATTTCACTCGCTTTGCTCTTTTGCTTAAATTTTAGTTATTTTAGTATCTTTTCTTTCAGCATTCACTGACTAATCCGTCTTCACACATATCTCGAAATGGTATTTAATAGAGGAATTTTAGCACATTGCTCAAAAATGACTAGGCATCTTAGGCTCAGGGAAACGAATTCTTTTCGAAATGTGCAAATAATCCAAATCAGTGGGCGCCCATTTGAAACTACAGCCATTGTACATATAGCCACTAAGAATGATTACTGCTTTTTTGAAGCAATTAAAGGTTCTTCAATAACTACTTTTATTGAATAAATTCCTTGACGGCAAAAAATATTTCTTGGACATATAATCAAATACAATTTTCTTAATTAATTCAGCTTACTCTAAATCATAACATGGTGAATGTTAAAAAATATTTTTGCTACATTATTTAGTGCTAGAAAACTATAGCAGAAGACGTAAAAATATACAGGACTGTATAAAAACTAAAAATTGATCATATGGCTCTCAGAGCTGACACGTTGTATTGCCCATCTGATACAGAACCTTCATAGCCAAGTTTATTTTATAATAAGATTTTAAAACATTTTTTTTCAGATTTTCAAACCCATTGGTCCTATATGTCAAAAAACACAAAAATATTAGTCTTTTAGTTATTTTCGTGCATTTTTTTGGAATCGTTTATAAGTGTACATTTATATCATTTAAATAGGTATTTTTTGTATAACCATGTCAGGCAACAACATACGCTACTTGCATCACTAGCCAATGAAGTTCAGCAATCATATTTTTGTTACATTATGAATTAATTAATGTAATATAAAAAAAAAAGCAAGACAATGGTGGAAGATATGCATGCTGACTCCTGGTTATTTAAGCGTCCAGTCATATGCGAGAGAAAAAATTGACTCTAGAGAACAATTGCTACTACTGTAATCGACGAGATTCTCTACCTAAGCAAGGTTTCATTAATGTCGTAGATTATGTCCTAACAACACTTGTATTTACGTATTCGCTGAACGATGATTGTCGCCGTAGATACTGGATCATTACATCTATAAATCCCGTTCTGTCGAACTCAAACGACAATATTTAAATTGACAAACAAGTCCAATATTCCGCACACACCAGTACCGTAGCTGTGCGAGACTCCGTAACTAATGTGGAACAGTTATTTCTTGAACTTTACGTAAACAAAAGGAATCATGTACATCCATAATTTACATACCTACTTTTATGTATGGAATGGATCTAATACGCGTTTTCGCACGTGTATGAGTTTTAGCACGCGACGGAAGGGTCTTGTTTACGATACCTATCTTCAAGAGTAAGGTGAGGTTGATCAATGACGAAGATATGAGATATTTGGATTTTTGACTTGAGGTAATATGCAAATTGTAATAACTTTGTGCTTAAGTTTTTTCTTTCCCACTATTAATAGTAATACGTCTTATCTGCAATAGATATTACAAAATAATAATAAAATCTATTCAAAATTTGAAACATTGAATATTGAATACATGGCGAAACATGCAGGTGGAGTTCCAATTGTTAAACCTAAGTTAACCCTCTCTTCTTCTAGCTCAACAAAAATAAAGGAATTTTTATCTAATAGAACTCAATAAGAAAAAAAAATATATGAATTTTCATGAGCGAAATCTTTTATATAATAATTTATAATAAATATGCAGTTACAAAACATGACAACTACAATATAATTATTGATTGGTATCACCTTGTCACGTAGATAAACACGCTGTCGTACTTTGACTGTAAATGAGCAATGGATTGGGAGATCGAAATCCGCTAAGAACTCCTTTCAGAAAACACTACAAGGTTACAGGTGACAATCACTCTGAGAGTTGCGCAAGCTGGGCAAAAATTAGAATTTTAAAATTTCTGATTGTAAATGCAACTTTCGAGGACGTATTCCGTTATCATGGCCATAAATCACTTAATTATGTATTTACTGCGTCAAAGGGTTTATGTTATAGAAAAACAAATCTGGAGTTTCGGTGGGGCGGTTTCCTTTAGAAATACCAATGAAAAAAATATAACAACAAGAAGAACTCTTGAATGACGGCTTCATTTACAAATATATATGTTTTAACTTGTTTGATGTTACTCGAGATAATTCTTTCTTAAGACAACACTGGTGATGGGAGTTTAAATTATTTAAAATTGTTACTCGTTAGTGCTGCTTTGATATTAGTTACTTACTTGGATTTATGCTCGCGAGATTAGTTTAGCAATAGATAATATGTCATCAGCTCCTAATTTGGGATCCATATGAAAATTTTCAACAGATTCATTGACTACACTATTCTTGCTGCAATTATTACTATTGTTGTTTAATATTCTTAATATTGTATTACTATAAAGTTTTCTTCTATCTATAAAATTACAAACCAGCTTTAAGATATTTATAAAATCCTTAATAAAGCATTGCGTTCGCAAATAATTTTTATTTTAATGAACCCCCCCGTTTATTATATTTTATGAAATACATCTTAGCTATCGCCTGTGTATCTGCCGTCGTTGATCTAGTTTTTTGTAATATGGCCAACACTGCGTATCTTTAACAAACTGCTTTTATATAGCACAGGTTTTATTACCAATTATTTAAATATTATTGGATTTATAATTACATACAAACATTGGCGAAAGGCATTTTTGTTGTAATTCAGTTATGCTAAAATATTATTGTTTGATTGATACATTTAGTATAGCTTTTTTGTTGCTCTGCCGAAGCTTGTGTTACAGCCAAAAGTGTTAGCTATATTTCCAATAAAATAGAACGACCTTGGTTACACAGGAGATAGTTCATATATTTCTTGAAAATACAATAACGGAGGTTATAAATAAATAATTTTCTTTGCGAAAAATTAATTCTTTAACAATTTCTGATAG